>RJWM01001211.1:0-34135 GCA_004363535.1 Dasyprocta punctata
TTCAGTCGCGCATCTCAAACACTTTAATCGCACCTTCCCAGTTTGAGTCCGCGTTGGTTGGATTGAGCTCCGGTCAGAGGTTCCGCCACCTTTGTTTGTTTACCTCTTCCTTTTTTTTACTCTTTCCGAGGGCTACAGTTCTCATCCTAGACTCCTCTTAGGTCCAGAGGATCCATCTCCCTCCCCTTTCCTTCTTTCCATTATTGCATCATTTTGTATTCCAGCATTTGGGAGGTATATTCCAGGGAGCCTCCCTACGGTGGAGTCATCAGGTCGGCCATTTTGCAGGACCCCTGTGTTTAATGTTTTTATCACTCTTTATTATTCTATTCCTTCACCCCTCAAGTATTGTTTGAAACTATATTTAGGTTGGTTCATTGCGACATTTAGAAATTGTTGGTTTGTGATCTTTCTATGAGCAACACTAATGTTTTTGTCTTACAAAGTAGTAAGCTTCAAATTCTGCCCTAATACTATTTAGTATGTATGAACTATTTTCCCACTGCTAAGACACAATCCTAAAGACCCACAATTTAAAGGAGTGGGGATTTGTTTTGCTCCATAATTTCAGGTCATGATCAGTGGGCTCCATGTCACAAAGGGTATACGTGGTGGAAAGGCAAGCTCAGGCCAGGGATAAAGAGAAGAGAGGAAGCAGAGACAAAAATGCGCCCTTAGCAGTCATGTCCCCAGGGACCCATCTCCAACTAGGCCCTACTTCCTAACATTGCTTTCAGCTACTGACCTCATCAATGAATGAATTCACTGAGAACCTTAGGGCTCCTGTGATCCAATAGTTTTCCACACACATGAGAATTCCAGATCATTACACAATGGAATACATGTGAAATCTGAAATCAGTCTCCTCAGTCATACATTTGTTTCTTTTGCAATCTCCCTCATCCTTGCAGTTCATGCATTTGGGTGGAGTTTATCAGCAGATATTGAAACTTAGCATTCTCTGAGTCCATTATGAATTCCCTTGAAAACTCAAGTCTCTTTCTTCCGTCTGTGTAAGCAAATGGGTAAAAGTTTCTGTTTGACATGTGATCTTGGATCAGGGTACGCATTGAAACTAAGCAATATACTAATGTGACTCATATTCCCAAGCGATTTGAGTCTTTCCATTCAAAAGGTGAAAAACTAGCTATTTTCCCTGCTTTTATTCAATTGCAGAGGTCTTGTGGAGCTGGGAGAATGGTCCCTCATTCATATTGATGTTTTAGTGACTGAAACCTTCATAATGGCCAAGGAAAATTAAGGCTATATTGGGAATTAAGGCTGTTAATCAGTTAACCCACATGGGCCTGGGTATGTACAAAACTGTAAGTGGAAAAAGAAGGCAAAGGAGTCAAAATCAGAGAAATGGATCTCAAAAAAGCACTTGATAAAGCATTACTGACTTTGAATATGGTAGGAGCCGTGAGCTAAATTTTGTGGGAACACAAAAAGCAGGAAAAACAACAAAACAGATTTTCTCCTAGAGCCTCTAGAAAGAAGCATAGCCTTCCTAACACCTTAAATTTTGACCATCAGAGATCCATTTTAGACCATTGACCTGTAGAAGTACAAGATAATAATATCTTCTAATATTTTAATCAATATTTTCAGGGTTTATAAATATTAATTTTAGGAGGAGTAGTTTGATCTAATCTTTTCTATCATAATGGGAAACTTAGGCTTTAAATCCATCATTTTCAACATTATTTATAGTCATATAATTGTGACATATTAGCACTGAGTATCTATTTCCAATGTTTTATTCCTTTCCTTGTTTAATTTAAAAGATGTAATTGATTGTTGTATCATGATGAAAATAACTACAAGATTTGTAATTCTACTATATTCTGTTAGATCTCACTTTCTTAAAATATGAAAATGAATCCTTCCAATTCATGACTTGTAAAAACAAATGAGACATGGAAATGAATTTTTTCAACAAACTGTATAAATACAAAGCATGATTGATATATTGAGCATATTGTCCCATGAGTTAGATGAAGAGGAGATAAAAATGTTTTTATGTGAAAGAAATCAAATGATCTAGTAGAATTAATTTTTTTGTCAGAAATAGAGACATTCTCCATTCCTTTTGAAATTCCAAGTAAAGGTCAGAAGTGTCTAGGCAGAAAAGAGCAAAATGTATCAATTCTAAAATATCTGTGTATTAACCAAAGAACAACACTATATAAGTTGAAGTTCTCTAGAGAAACAGAATCTATAGTTATAAATAGCCAGGTCTTCCAGGTACAAATCTACCTTAGCCTCTACCTTATTATTCATGCTCTGAAAGCCCCCTATGGAAAGTGCGGCCTTGGCACAAATGCAAGGATGGATTTCAAAATGCAGCAACTAAGGCTCTTGGTCATTTGTGTTCCTTGGAGTAAGAGACCTGTGAAGTCATTTCTCATGGCTACCATTGTCTACTAGTTCATCTATGTAGATGTACTTCCCACGGGTTTGTGGGAAAGCTCTTGTGTATCTTTTGTGTACATTTCTCTCTGAATGCAAAGGTCAGTAAAGGCTACTAGTGAGATAACCTGTCACTGATGTTCATGTTGGACTCTCGAGTCACACCTATCCATCCTAAATAGGCCTGTTCCACAGCTTTCTCCTCGGTAACTCTTGGGAACTGACCTGTTGGTATAACCCAAACCTTCATTCTTGCATTATACTGTGTGGGATTCCAGACATATAGATCAAGAATATCATAAGCTCACAGATAATGAGACTGAGGCTTTCCAAGCAAAAAAGGCAAGCTCATGCCTGGATAAATATCTACCCCTGGGAGTATCAATTAATAGCTCTTCTACGAAGAGAACACAATTGGTGGATTAATTGTACACACAGTATGGGCAACCACCCTAATATTTTAAGACTATAGTAATTGACCTAAAGTTCATATCCATTGCAATGAGTTTTAAAATTCATTATGCTATCTGCAGTGGATGAGAGCGTTTTCCTTGGTTCTCATTTAGTTTTCCACACTCTATTTCTTACTCCATATACCAAGGAGACAATGCAGTAATTATTTAAAGCACCAAGTATAACCTTTCGTGTAATGTGTTTACTATCTTAACTGATCAAAGGGGCCACTGTGAGTTGGACTTTAGACAAGATTCCATTTATTACCTAATCTACGTAGATCTGTGTTCTACAGGAGAGCTATATGGTGGTTTGAATTACTGAGTATTTAAATTTTACCAGTCCCTTGAATAAATGCTTGTACGACTTTTAGGTGAAAGATTAGATAATTTTCATGGAATATACTTGAACAATGAATTGTGACTTTTTACTTGGGTAATATCCCTTTCTTTTCTGTTCTTCAATTCTTGCATTTTTTTGGTTTAGGATATTAAGCAGCATTGTTGATGCATATCCTCAGTTTTGCCCCTGGTTAACCCATGTTCTATGAATCTCTGCAGGTCCCTGCAGGGAAAGCCCTTTTAGGTTGTTCTACAAATGTTACTGATAGCGTTTGCAAATGCGGCCCTCTAGCACCTGGCAGTTAGATTCTGTTCCCTGGCTTCTACGAACATTATGCCACAGTTCTATTAGCTCCTTGGCCTTTAAGGAGCCCAATTTTCTGACTGCATTTCTAGATAACAATCCTAGGAGAAAGGCAGAAACACACTAAACTTCCTAATGATGCATGTGTCCCTGTCACCAGTGTAGTCCTGGTGGTCCTGGTGAATGGCATGTACTTCCTCTCAGAGAAAGTTATTATGTTATGGGTCTTTCAACCTTAATATTTCCGTTCCAGGAATCTCACTTCACTAATCTTATTTATTTGCCCTACTAGCCTCTTCCAGGGAAACTTGTGCATGCTTTCTTTGATGAACAGCAACCATAATTTTTTTCAAGGCTTCTAAGGGTCATGTTGGAAGCAAGTCTGCCCCATGCTCTGCGCTGCTTGCTAGGAATTTCAGTCCCATGCCTCAAGGAAACTGAACCAAGTAAAAAGAATTCTAGTTTTCCCATTCCGACATCCTGATCCCATCTATATTTTTTCAAACACATTCCCTGGAATATTTCCCTTGTTCCTGCTCCTGTATTCCAGAAAGTTTTTGTAATTCATTAGGTATATAATCTCTTAAGTTCCTTAACAATCTTAACTTCTCCACAGCCAGGTTATGCTGCAATTAGCACTAATGTTCAGCCTTGCACACAGGAGATTAAGAGGTATTTCAATTAACAAGTGGGAGAGAGGCTTCTGAAATCTTTTGAACCACAGCAGAAATTCAAGATGTTACTTGGGATGGATGGGTCACCAACAAAAGCCTAATGTGTCTGTGTATGTGGAGTGTGAGAGTCTACAGAGTCACTGTTCTCATCCAGATGTTACTTTTTCGAGTTTTCTAGATAGTAGGCTGTTTCTACCAGTGCCCTGACCTTCTCTTACAGGACCCATTTTGTAGTCTCTGGAGCTCTGCAAATCTCACAATTAGTTCTTTAGCCTGCTGTTTGATGGTGTCTAGCCTTCTGCTACAGGTGATGAGGGCCTCTTTATGTGCTACTACCGAGGCCTTCTGATCCTTGCACTTAGCTATTAGCTGCTTGTTAACAGTTCTAAGTTTCACATTATCCATATGTCAATTCAACTTAGTATTAACCAGCCTACTCTGCTGTTTGTATGCTTCCTTCTCCTCATATATTCCAAACGACTGCTATCTCCATCTGCTGCAGCCTTTCCTGCCACCTGCATATTTTCCAAGGTCAACACAGGCAAAAGATTGAGCGAATACACAGCTATTTTGTGTCAATACAGTCCAGACTATTTATCAAGATTGTGGTCTTTTGACTTTGAGGATTGCGTTGTGGTAGTATGGGAGATGGACTGGTGGGAAGAATTATCTGAAATCTCCATGTTACTGCCCATTTTTAGACTATACTCATTAACACTTATTGGAGCCTGAGTCCCACCAGAAAGCAGACTTCAAGTAGAATTGAGTGTGCAAGCATTTTTATACACACACTTACTGAAATATTTATCAACATATTTCCAAAGTCAGTAAGTATTCATAAAACGGAAACTCAAAATTTTATTGGAAATTCACCCATTGACAGTATGTATGGCTAAAGAGAACAAAATTGATGGTAGGTTATTTTGTGTGAGTAATTTTTTAATATATGCCTATATGACATAGATTACTGGGGAATTTGACAAAGTTGGATAAGCCATAAAATTCCATGTACATCTTACTGAAAATTAAGAGAGAAAAAGAGCCATGCACTCTTGGGAAGGTTAAAAAAGTCCCATGTGAGAGTCTTTGAACCAAATCTACAAAAAAGAATGCCTGTCTCCAAAGTATATGCCTTGTAAACATCTTTTCTTTTTCAATTGGTAAAGAACAGCACATGGGAGTTGTGGCCTGAACACAACTGGAGAACAATTGCCTTTGTTATGTTTGGAAAAAGTCTAAGATACTTTCTCATCACTGCTATATCCAGATATGTGACCACATCTCAATCTAAGATGAAAGGGGTAAAATAATTTTATGTTCCAAAAACATACATTAAGAATCCCAGGACAGCTTTGTTATGAATTACACTAGGACTGTCCCATGCAGATAAAACTATAGTGTGCTTTGTTCACAATTTTTTCTATGTTTTTAGGTTTCTTTTTTTCTTATATATTGCTAGTATAGTTCATAATCTTTACTGACTTCTCCCAACACTTAAAACTACATCAATAGATCTTTATTTTATTAAACCATCAAAATTATACTCAATGATTTGTCCATTAAGTGCAACTCTCTTTTACCTACCAAACTCCTTTGTCCTCTTGTCCTTTGTCCATGATTATACTGAAATACCCTGTTTCTGATTCCATTAAACTACTAGAATTGCATCTTTTACAACTGACTATTGAGGAATACCAGTAAACATTACACTTCACTGAATATTTGTGGCAAGGTCTGAGGCCAGAGTGAGCAGTAGCTACACCCCCTTGGACCATGGCAGTAGTATCCTCTTATGTGCTTGAATAGTTGAGCACAGTGAATTGATCCCTTGCAAACTAATTTCCTATGATGTACTTCTCAAGTAGGCATCCCTGGTACTCTCATCACAAATGGAAAGTGTACACTTTTGTACCCATGAGATTGCAATGGGTGGGGACTTACCGATTTCTGAGATACCCTTAAAAATCTTTCTTTGAGTGCCTGTATAAAGTAATTGCTGTCTTTTTTTTTTTTTTTTTTTTTTTTTTTTTTTTTTTTTTTTTTTGCGGCACCAGGGATTGAACTCACAACCTCGCGCCTGCCAGGGCAGGTGCTTAAGGCATTGAGCCAAACTCCCGGCCCTGGTTTTTTTTTTGAGGCAGAGTCGCACTATGTAGCTCAGGCCGGCCTTGCACTAGCGTTGTAGCCCAAGCCGGCCTCGAACTCACAACGCTCCGCCTACCTCAGCCTCCCGAGTGCTGGGATTAAAGGCGTGCGCCACCACGCCCGGCAATTGCTGTCTTTTTAATGTTACTAACCCCTTCAGCAAACATTTATCCTTTGATTCCAGATTTGCACATGGTTTCTATTGGGTTGAAATTTATTATTTTTCAAAATTGTTTCGCTCTGCTTTTTGCCCTCGATTCTTACTATAAGGCTGGATAAATGCAGCTGGAAGTACCAGTATCACAGACTGAAAACGGAGAGGTTGTCTTGAAATTTCTTGTACCAGATTAATTAGTTCACAGTTTCAATCTCAAGCTCCTGCAAAGTGTAAAAATATAAAAGAAATATGGACAAATTTTTTGTGCCAGAACATAGCACAGCTTTTACTATTTCAACTGCCAATGCAATCTTTGTTCTCAGCCTAAACCTCCTAAACCTGGCCTTTAGTGTCTTCATTCTCACCTTCTGAGCTCCAACCAGAATCATTAATCAGGCTTCACTTACAGCTTCTAGGACTTCTCTAGCTTACATCTCAAATTTTTCCAAACTCCTACAAATCATCTCCAAAGACTTCTAAACCACATACTCAGGTACACTCACAGAAATGACCCAAGTTCTTTGCTATGAATTTTCTGTATCTAGTCCGTTTTCCTACCGGTGGTACACAATGAAACTATTTCTGTCACAGTTTGGGAGTTTGAAATTTCCTTCTCACTTAAACTATATGAGTGTGAGTAAAGAGTATGTGGGAATTCACTTTTATCAGAATTAGGATAATAAAATGAAGAGAGAAGAGCCCGCTGAGGATATATGAAAAGAAATGATAATGTTGGAGTATGATATTTAAGTGAAGTAAAGAAGAAACAAGAAATGAAGATGAAGGGCAATGAAACAGTATAAGATTGTTGAATCGAATGCTTCAATGGAACCTAGGAACATTTTGAGTTGAGAGACTAGAAAAATAAACTGAGATGATAGGATGAATGGTCTGGGAGTGGGATATTTGATATTTAAGGTTGCAAGTATTTAAAGTTATTTAATTATGGTATTTTCTGCAGCCATGAAGCTTCTGGTGTCCAGAGAAGAAGAAAATGACTATGGACATGGAAAAGGGCAAGGATCTGAGAGATGACATGATATAAATGTTTATTAAGCTAGAATTGTGTTGCAAAGGTTGAGAGCGAACCAAGATTTAAAATTTTAAGGAATGAGTAGGGATAACACTAAATTTTATAGATAAAAGTGACTCTATCTTGGCTCATATTATTGTTTTATAACATGAAAATAAATTATTTAATCAAATTAATAGTTACATGAAATAAATCTTCCACCTTGAGGTCTTTTGTAAATATTTATAATTCCATGTTAAATTATCACAGAGAAAATCAGAAATTTAGGTTTCACATAGAAGAGAAAATTTGAAAATATAATAAAATAGAAAAGCCCATAAATCATTTCAAGTGTTTGTTTTCTGAGGAAATTAATAAGACAGGTAAGACAATATTTACTTCTACAAGAGAACAGAAAGATGAAAGAGGTAATAAAACACAACAAATAAAAATCATAAATGAAAAAAGATTGGGTAAAATAAAAAATAAGACAATGTTTCTAAAATAACCTTGAAAATGACAGAATATTTAAGTATGGCAACAATGATTTTAAACTTCTCAAAAATTTGTATCATGCTTAGAGTGTTCCATGGTTAACTCTAGTGCTATGTATTCTTCAGAAAGTGTCTCACCATGGTGCCCAAGTTTGTCTCTAACTTGTGGGATCAAGTGATTCACTTCAGCATTGTGAATAACTAGAAGTGAAGATGCATACTGCCTTGCCAGACTGCAATGCTGTTTAAATTGTTCCCTGGCATAAGCACAACGACAAAGCTTAATAATCATACTTTTCTGTATATAGCATAGTTTTTCCAAAAAATTCCTCAAAACTACATGATAGAATCAAAATACTCAAATACACCAAGCAAAATTTCTTAACATGTACAAATAGGATCTAGCTGTACATTAATAATAGCTAGCAATTGCTGAATACTTACAGTTTGACAAGCAGTTTTCTAATGTATTGACATACTTAATTATTATCAATGTTCTATAAAGTTTTACCATTCTGATCTTTACATAACAAATAGAGAAACTGAAGTAGAAAAACAAAGTAAATCAACTAGTGTTTAAATGACCTAACCAGAACTCAAACTCAAGTAGTCTTTGTCAAAGTTAGATTCTTAACTATCTTATTATACTGTCTTCTGAGACAATAACTCACGCCTTTGCCAGTATATGAAAATTATACAATATTAAGAAGCCTATTAATATGATTTCAATAGGCAAAAGGGAAATTCACATTTCCTCTTTATAGTTTCCTCATGGCTTTAGAGAACAATTCAAAATTTAATTCTTGAATATGTCTTTAAAATACTGAAAACCACTGTCAATAAATCCTTCTTCAATATTAGTTTACACCTGATAAGCCAAAAGGCAAGAGGAGCAAATTTAGTTGAGAAACTCAAAAAGCCAGATGGTAGAATGGGATTTTCCCGTGTTCATCACTTCTCAGAAATATCAATTTGAACAACTATCCATGTGTGAAAACACCCGCACAAGAACTGAGGAAACCAGATGAAATATTACAGCACCTGGATATTTCGCAGAAATAAGAAAAAATACATTGAAAAGGGTGAGAAGGACAGTTTCGCATTACCCGTATCATTTTTCCCTCAAGCCCAGCAGCACAGAGCCATGAGGGAGAAGGAAAGTGAGGCGAACTCTAAAAATTTCCTTAGATCCCAACACCCGGCCCACCCAGTGAAACCAGTGTCGGGATACCTCCTATAGCCCCAAGCTCTGGATCCGTCTTGCCATGAGGCCTGACACTGCACCATGTTCCCACCCACAGAACCCAACCTCAGGCCTTCATATATGACTGCAAGACCATGTTAGCCCTTGCCGCTCCAGGCTCCGTTAAACAAAGAAAACCCAAGGAAGAATATTTGCCATAAATACTGCGATTTGATTTTGCTGTTAATTTAGCAATCAATGCTATGAATTTAAGCAAGAGAATGGAGATGCAGGAATCCAAAAAAGAATGTAAATAGTATTATTTATAGTAACATGATCCTCATAAAGTACCCAAGAGGATCAAATAGAAGCTAGCAGTGACTTACAATAATAAAATAACAGAGTAAAGAGAATAATTTTTCATTTTTTCCACATCATCTTACCCTTCAAATCAATACAGTGGTTTAAAAATGACGTATACCAGTTTCATTTTCAGTAAACTTTGGAGATATTGATAACCTCAAACCATAGTTTATGAAAAAAGTCATTTAAATAGAGTGAAAAATCGATCACGTGTAAGCAGATACAAAGCTAGGGCCATCGTGACTGAAGACTTCATGCCAGTGGTAGACCACAATTGTAACTGATCAGTATTATCTGAAGAGCAAAATGTGATTAATGAATGACTAACAAGGATGATGGGAGATAGTATGCTGAATGTTGCTTGACAAGAAATTTGGGCCTCGATTAAAAAACAAAGAAGGAAGTGTTACTTGTGAATAATGCAGAGTGGTAGAGAAATGTCATGCGAGTAGATCTACAGTCTGTTACGGAGACTAATGAGAAGATGAAGAGACCTAAGAATGACTCATGAAAAAAATGAAAAATATAGGAGAATACTCGCTTGCTTGCCTATAAAATGGCCTTACAGAAACTCCATGAAGAATGGAAAAATTCAAATATAACATATATCTCCATAAGTTTTGGATTAAATAAATTATGGTGTGTCTATACAGCCAAGTAGAAAATGCAATGAGTGATCACAATATATATTCATAGAGAAAAAATCTTGCAGTGAACAAAGCTGTTTTCCATGCATTGATTAATATATTTCCATACATATAATATGCATGCATATAAAATATGCAAGCATTTTCATATATTCCTTTTATCAACTAGAATATATCTTCATGTATGTGCAAGACATTGGCCAAAATATTTGTCATGCAAGAGGAGAAATTGAGGCTAAAGATTAAGTGGATGGGTATTGGTATTACTTATGGGCAATTTTATAATTTTGAAATGCTGTCCCATTTGCATGTACTTGACATTTAAAAGCTTAAATCCTGGCCTGGAATTTAGCTTGGTGGCATAAGCGCCTGCCTGGCAAGTGTGAAATTGTGAGTTTGATCACTGGTACCAAAAAAAAAAGGGGGGGCAATTATAAAACAAACTTAAAAAGTAAAACTAAGAGGAATGCTATAAACTTCCTATAGTATGATTCGTCAAAAGTTAATACATGAGAAACATTAAAAAAAATAAAAACTATAGATCCAGAAGAAAGCATTGTGGAAATACAAAGCATTAAACCTAAAAGTACTGAGAAATTTTCTACAATTTTTTTATTTATGTGAGAAAAATTTAACACAATATTAAAAATATATAGAAAATAACTAAGATAATTAGGACAATGTGACTATTCATTTGACAATAAAAAGACATTAGAGACAAGTTAATCTAAAATTCATGTGAAATCTAAGTCTTAAAAACTCCTATCTAAATTTTGAAAGACAATAAGGGAGTTCTAATTTTATAAAAAGTAAAACATTACAAAGTTGCAAAGATGTAATAAATAGAAAACATTAATAAATGATGGCTCACTGTTATAAAGGTAGAAAAATATACAGAATAGATTCCAAAACAGATTCAAACATAATGGACAGTATTACATTGCAGATTAAATGTAATATTTTCAATTAGTGGGGTTTGTTGGTTGCATGGTATTGAGATAACTGAATAGTCATTCACATTGAGAGCTATAATCCTTGATTATTACACTAAAATATCAAATGAATGAAATGTCTAGAAGTTAATATCAAAACCATAATGTACCAGGTAAAATGTATACCTACTTAAGTAATGTTAGAGTCATTCTTCTATACAATGGTAAAATCAGAAAAACCATAAAAGAAAAATAGAAAGTACATTGAACTTTGTTTTCATAACAAAGCAATTTTTCTGTATGGCAAATATAATATATGCTGAAAAACTTACTTGAAAAACGGAAAATTATTTATAGCACGTTTTCCCAAATATTAAATGACCTCTCAAAATATAGAAATCTTTAGCCAATATTTAATTTAGTTATTAGTCTCATTTTACGTGTGTGCTCACTTGTGTTTGTGTGTGTGCCTGAATGTGAGCATGTGCTATAGAGTTACATGTGTTATGTATTTTAGAAATTAATCTATTTTCCAAAATGTTGTGTTAAAAATGTCCTCCCATTCTTTAGTCTACCTCTTAACTCTTTGTCCTTTTCCCTGGCTATGCAGAATTTTAGTTGGATAAAGTTGCACTCGTCGTTATCCTTTTGCTACCTGTGCTTTTTTTTTTTTTTTTTTTTTTTTTTTGCGGCACTGGGGATTGAACTCACAACCTCGTGCCTGCCAGGGCAGGTGCTTAGGGCACTGAGCCAAACTCCCAGCCCTGATTTTTTTGAGGCAGGGTCGCACTATGTAGCTCAGGCCGGCCTTGTGCTCGCGTTGCAGCCCAAGCCGGCCTTGAACTCACAACGTGCTACCTGTGCTTTTGATATCATATAAATGAAGTTGTTAAAAAGATACATGTAAAGATTTTTCCATTTGCATTCTCCTAGGAGATTCATATGTTCAGGTTTTGTTTGTAAAGATTTAGTCTATGTTTGGGCTGATGTTTATGTGTGTTGTAAGATACGGGTTCAAATTCACTCTTTGCAAGTGGCTATTCATTTTTCAAAAACTCATTTCTTTTGTTTTTTGTGTTTTTTATTGCTAATTTGATTTCTTTTCTTTAAAAGAGAAAAAACATAGAAAAGAAAAACAAAAAGCAAAAGAGACAAACCACTAGCAACAAACCCCAAACAATAGCAATACAGTCTTTCAAACCAAGATGATAGGAATTTAACAATGTTTGTTGCATTGCATAGTGTTATCTTAAAAAGATAGCTACTAGAAATATCATCAACACCAAAAAAAACAAGCTGATGCAAGCACGGAGAAATTGAAATTTCTGTACATTCTTGGTAGGTATGCAGTTATGGAAAATAACTTGTGATTCCTCCAAAATGCAAAAATAGAACTAGCATATTAATGAGCAAACCCACTCCTGGTTATACATCTAAAACAATATAACTGAGAATCTTGAAGAGACATGAATACCCCAATGTTCATTGCAGCACTCTTCACAATAGAAAGTTGTAAAAGTAATTTAAATGTCCATAAGTGAATGAAAACATGAAGAAAATGTAATATACACACAATAAAGGTAAATCTGCAATATATGCCATCACAGATAAACCCTTGAAAACATGGCATTTAGTGAAAAAAGCCAGGCAAAAATAGACAAATGATACATATTTCCCTCTATGATGTATCTAAAATAGTCAAGGTCACAGAATCAAAGAGTAGAATGGTAGCTACCATGGATTGCATGTGTGGGACAGATAGGAAATTATTAATTAATTGGCATAAAGTTTTAATTATTAAGATGGATAAGTGAGAAATTTGCATGCAATATTATACCTATAGTTAAGTAGAGTATTGTATACTTAAAATATAACAGAGTAGATTGCATGTTAATTGTTATAGCTAAAATAAAAATCATAGATATATATATACAATTGTATCAATTATATGTATGATTTTAAATCAAAGTAAAAGCCAAGAGACAAAAATAGGAAAATGAGAAATTAAAATAGACTTAAACATTTCATACAAGTTAACAGAAATACCTGTAATCATTAAAATAATTTAAGCTACCATAAGTATTGGAGTATAAAACAACAGGTTTCAATGTTAGATTGGCAAATACCACAAGAGGAAATATGCAAGGCAGTGTTGCACAGTCTTTCACTTACCATTTGACATTGTATAGGGAATCTTAGCCAGCGAAATTAGGAAAATGTGAGATATATGAAGCAAATATATTTAAAGGAAAATGTCATCCCCTGTTCATAATTATCCACTTGCAAAATCAGAAAGAATCAACGAATAACTCTTTAGGTATATTAAGTCCTGAAGGACAGGACTTCCAAGGGGAAGCTCTCAAGTTTATCAAATTTGTTTTCTGCAGGGACTCTAAATTAGTTGACCTTTTATGAGGTAAAATTTACCTGTCCCCCATTCATACATTGCAGTACCTACTATACTATCTGATCATTCCTCTAAAGGATCTTTGAGGATAAGATTAAAACAAGCATTTCGAGATGAGGGGATTTCCTGGGTTATGAACATAGTTCCATGTAATCAAAGTATCCTATTGAGAAAAGCAGAAAAATATATTACTACAGAAGAAAAGTCAAGGTAATAGTGCAAACAGAGTGGTAGGAGTAAAGGGACACAAACTGAATGAAAAAAGCAGCAACTAAAAAATATGCAAGGAAACCAATCCTCCCTTAGAGATTTCAAAAAGAACTAACCCCGTACAGACTGTGAATTGGTTCAAATGAAGCTGATATCACACTTGTGGTCCATTAGAGCCATAAGAAAATGAATGTGTGTTATTGAGAGCCACAAAGTTAGTGAAAAGGTTTTACAATAACAGTTTTTACAAGTTTTAGAAAACTAGCATGTGGTTCAAAATTACAGGGATATACACAAGTTTGGGCAAATGTATATATGTTGGTAAGATCTGACTCCAAAATGTACTAAGTTAAAACTTAAAAATGAAAAGAAAAGCATGGAGTAGATAAATATTATGATAATATTGCATCAATATATGGTTACTAGTATACCCGCAAATGAGCACATGTATGATCTCTACATTACTTCACGATGCATGCACCAAAAATTTAAATCTCTAGTGTTTCCTTGCCTCTGGGAGATGCTTTAGGGGTACTGACATCATTGGTTGGCATTCACTTTCCCCTTTATACTCTTTTTGTACTTTGTGAAAACATTTTTTGTCTTCTAGTGTTAGTTTTTTTTTTCACAAAATTAAGTGGCATCAAAATACCAATAATTAAATATTATAAAAATGATGTTAGGCTTCGATTGTGATATCATTGCATTTATAAATGGCTATATATGAGAGTGACATCTTTAAAATACTGCTTTTTCCACCAAGAGTATATCTCTCTACTTATTCAGGTCATCTCTTAGGTCCTTAAGCAAAAGTTTCATGCATTTCTTCACGTATGAATCTCATGCGGTTCCTGTTAATTGTACCATATGTTGTATAAATTAAATATAATTTTGAAATAAAAATTGTATTTCTATTTCTTTTTCTTCAGTTATTGTGAGTTAGGAACTTTCAATAGGCTATGGAAAAGAAACAGTAAGTGTGAGAATTCCTGTTGTGTTAAAACGTGAAAGCCAAAGTGAATCGCTATGAACATTCTAGATTTTTGCTTGCTATGTTTTGCAAATTTCAGTAATATTTTATTTTTAAGAATCTCCATTATAATTGTCTATTCAGATTGCTGTGTGTCCCTTTCTCCTTTTCTTTATAAACTCATTTCATTTTTTTCTTTTTAAATCTCTATGGATAAATTCATCTGTTGCATGTTATAATATCTTTTCATTCCTAAGAATATCGAATCTGGTTATGACATATGTTTTGTATAGCACTGGATTCATTTTATTGATTTTTAATTAAAATGTCTGTATCTGTGTTCATATGTTTGCTGTTTTGTTTTGCATACTAGCATTTATCAGATTTCACAACTTTCTAGGTTAATATCATTTTATGCTTTACTTTAACGAAACATAAGATCTTTACTAGTCAGACATGATGGCACACACCTGTAATTCCAGCTCTTGGGAGGCTGAGGCAGGAGGATCGCTGCAAATTCAGAGCCAGGCTGGGTTCCATAGTATGCTTAAGACCAACCTGCACTACATAGCCAGAGAAAACAACAACAACACCACCAACAAAGAACTTTCTTGTTATAATTTTAGGGACAAATATTTCAACAAAAATAGTTTTTTGTGTGTCTAAACATTTATCAGTCATGTTTCATGATATTTTCTGGGTTTAACAACTATAGATTTAAAATAAAATAATTGCAGATATATTCATCTTTTTTATTTTTTCTTGTGTCCTTTTTTCTAAGTCACACAGTCCATTTTAAATTTTCTCTAAATTTCCCAAAATCTTTCCTTACAAGAAAAAAAAGAAACCTTGACTGTGTTTAATTATAATTATGTCACTTCTCATGACTAGGATTATTTTTTCTATAAACATTTGTAAGTAGTTTGTAAATTTTATCCATTTGCCAAGAACTAATGTTAGTGTTTTTTGAATCCCTATTGTTTACTTGCTATTCATTAATTTCTGCTGTTATCTTCCATTTGTTTTTGTGAGTCTCTTTTGTTATGCTTTTTCTAACTGCTAGAATGGAATAGCTAGCTCATTAATTTTCCATCTTCTTGGTTTGTTTGCTTTATAATGCACACAGTTGTAACTATACTTTTCTCACTGGGTATTATTTTGGTTGCACACCACAAATTTTGATATGCATTTTTCCTTGCTTTTACCTCTAAATATTTTATATTTTTCCTCACAGTTTCTTATTTGATCCATGTGTCTTATTATTTCCAGAGCTTTAGCATTTTTTTCATTTTATATATAAAAACATTATTGATTTTTCATTTCGTTACACTGTTCTCAGATACAACTGTCTATGTATGTTCAGTTACACTATTTGATATTCAACAATAATTCCTTTAAAACATAATAAAAATAATTTTTTAATGTTTCATATATACTTAAATAAAGCATACTCTACACATATTGCTTCGTTTGAATTGCTAATTTTAGGCTTCAAGCCTTAAGTATTCCTATGAAATTTTTATTTTCCTATCAGTTTCAGAGTAAATTAATTGTAGCTTTCTCGCAGCCACTGGGGATTTATTAATTTTCATGCAGCTATCTGAGCAGCCAATCTCTACTGCATTTCTTTGTCTATGAATTGATTTACTTGACTGAAGGCAAATTATGTGAAGTGCCATGATGTACAAGATAAATCACACATGGTACGCAATAGGGTGAATGGTGCCCATGCCAAAACATACATTGTTACAGTTTAAATCTCAAATGTCCCCCCAGAATCTTATGTGCTTCCAAGGTGATTAGATCATGGGGGTGCTACACTGCTAAGTTTGTAGCTGACTTGCTGTGACGAGGTGGAGTCTGAATGGAGGTAGGTCACTGAGTCATGGCCGAAATGGTGAATGTCATCTCTGATTCCGCCTTAACTCTCTGTAGCCTGGCATCCCCAGGATGAGCAGTTCTCCTCTGCAGGCCCTTGCACTGCGCATTTCTGCCTTGGAACCTGCTGATTTTGGACCAAAGCCACTGGAAACGTTGAACCTAATAAAGCTCTTTTCCTTGAAATTGTGTTAGTTTTTTTTTTCCCCAGCCACAGGAAAGTGACTAATGCATTAATGCATGCATTGAAGTCCTTTCGACTAATAGCTCAGGGACTGCATTTGGAGTTAGTTATTTTTAAAAGGTAAGGGAGCTAAATCAAGGTTGTTAGAGTGAAACCTAGTGTAGCAGGGCTAGCATCCTAAGGAGAAGAGCAGAGTAGGATGCCATGAGAGACTCAAAAGGCACGTGGACACAGACAAGGCCTCTTGAGGACACACAGAGAAGCCAGCAAGCCTAAGGAGAAAAGCCTCAAAGAAATCTGATCTTCATACACCTCGTGTGATGACTGTTTAATCTAATATATTAAATTTGTTGGATTATTAAATCCCTAACATTAATAAGGCAGGCTTCTGTGTGTATCTGAGTGGGTGTTGGAGGCATGGACGTTCGTATTACATGTCATCTGTAGCCTTGCCCTGGTCCTTTCTGGTTCCCGGTTGCCATGAACAAAGTAGTTTTGTTCTGCCACACCCTTCAGCATGAGGCCTTGCCCATCTTGGAACCAAGCAGTCATGGATATCCTGTAGAATGGTAAGGAGATTCAGTGTTCTATGAAGTAAGAATAATGAAATGTAATGTATGAGCACCTGAGGGAAAATGGTAATGATACATTAATACGCATAGGTGAAATCTAAGTATTGCTTGTGTTCTCTGGTTTTTGAAAAGAAGAGAAATGCTTGCATTGAATTAAAAAGTTTGCACCAAATTTCATTACTAGTTTTCATCTATTCCGGTTAGAAGATCACACCTTGAACTACAGCTACAGAAATTGTATTTGATTAAGTTTTCCACCATCCAATAACATTCTCCAAGGACTAGTGGACTATTTATTGGTCAAATAAGAGAATTAAATGTGCCCATTATAAGAATCAATACACTTAAATCTTTCCAGTCATTCATAGTAGCAAATTACTCTGCAGTTTCCCTAGGGGTATCAGTGATTTGATAGGTACTGGGATTTCTTTCTTGGTTCAATAATCAAGAAGTCAAAACAGAATTCTGCCTTTGTTGAGTGAATTCTATGTAACCCAAAAACTAGAGGAAAACCACAATATGAGTTTCTAGTTTCATGGTCTAATATAACCATATTGAGTTATGAATTGCATTACTCCTCTGACCTTAGATGGACCCAATATGAATAACAGATTGAAACGGTGTAGCATATAGCCACTAGTGGTGATGCACTCCTGTAAACTCAGCCCTCGAGAGGTCGAGGCAGGAGGATCGACATGAGTTCAAGGTCAGCCTGTGCTAAATAAGTGAGTTCAAGGCCAACCTGCACTACATAATAAGACTCTGCCAATAAATAAATAACAGTGTGGTATATACTCAAAAGGTAGGGTTAGCTCATTGTTCCCAGGTAATCCCCAGAAAATACTTACACAGAATATCTAATAGAACATACTAACCAGACTGAATGAAGAACTTGCTAGCACACTGAAACTACTGATTTGCTATCTAGAGAGGGGAGATATATCCATGAATTTCTGAAAGCCTTATATCTCAGTATAAATTAGATGTCTAGCAGACAGCGGCATCCTACTCTGTACTACCTGGTGGGGTTGAATAGCATCATCCTCAAATTTGAGGCCTTAACCTCATACTTCAGTATATGATTGTATTTCACATTGCCATGATAAAGGTGACAATCCAGGCATTTCAAATGCATCCTAATGCAATCTGGCAATTGTCTTTCTGAGAAGGGAAATTTGGACACACAGTGAGATGCTATGCATGCAGTCACACAGAGGACAAACCGGGTGAGTACGCAATGAGGCGGCAGTCATCTGCAAGCCGTGCAGGTAAGCCATAGAGAAACACACTGCTGACACCTCAAGTTTCGAGTTCTGCCTTTAGAAATAGGAGAAAATGAATTTCTGTTATTTAAGCTATGCTGCCTGGGGTATTTTGTTATGCTAGCTCTACAAATTAAACACCATCATAAAAGATGGCTAACTGTAAGTTGAACCTCCCACTAAGAAAGTACAATAGCTGAGAGTACTCTTTGGAGTCACACGGCTGTGTATTACTCATCAGTAAGACTGCTCAGTACATATGCCCCAAGCAAGGTCAAATGCAGCTTAAAAAAAAAAAAAAACAACTTTTTACCACACTGTTTTTTTTTTTTTTTTCGAGCTCGTTCGACAGCAGGAAAGGATTGGACATTAGGTCTAAGCTGTAATGCAAGCACACTTATCACACAGATATTTGCTCTGGCAGACAATATGACGTTGAAAATATTAGTGACTGCAAAAGAATGTCATGTGGAGTTTGTTGAAAAACCCACAGAGAGAATGACAAGTCAGGATCCAGGGATTCTGATTTTTTCACTGCATAATCCTCCTCAAGTTGAGAGTTACGACTATTTGATTCATTTGCATGGAATTCCCCATAGCATATCCAATCAGATGATTTTGTTTACAGCAAAAGAACAGGACTGGTCATCTTCCGAAAATATCTGGCCTCATACAACATTGGGGCAACGTCATAAAGGGCAGAGGTAATGCGTTACAGGATGTTGCCATCTTCCAAGACGCTATACGGATCATGCATTATATATCATGCCATTCAAGAGAGAAAGACACCTAAAATGCAAAGTAGAGAAGGGAAATTTGAATATCACCAATGGCTCTGAGACCAGATGGAGCAGTAGGTGTCTTCAGCCTCCACCAGGAAGAAGAGGCCACCAGAATCCTAGAGAACCCGCTGATAGGAAATATGTAGATATGAAGCAAATCTAAGCAGTACAAAGGATGCACACACGGATGCACCTCCCACATACCCCTTTGAGGGCTGATTTGATGCCCCAACTCCTGGGGTTATTTGGTACCAGGGATCGAACTCACAACCTCACGCCTGCCAGGCAGGTACTTAAGCCACTGAGCTAAATCCGTGGCCCTGTTTTTCGAGACAGGGTCTCACTATGCAGTTCAGGCTGGCCTTGAACTCACTTTGTAGCCCAAGCTGGTCTCGAATTCACAAGGATCCTCTTGCCTCAGCTTCCCCAGTGCTGGGATTAAAGGCATGTGCCATCATGCCTGGCTCCATCACGAGCAGTTTTAAGCAGGCAATCTCTTCAACCTTCCCTGGTCTGCAGAGACCCACATTGCCTAAGGCTATGACGCTTCCCTGGGACAGACAACATTCAATGATTGACTGATGCACAAATATAATAATCTAGCTATCTTGGCACAACTTGGAACTGTTTGAATGGGAACATCAGCCCCAGAATGCCTCATGAGTTTGACTGAAGTTGGTTTTGTCTCATAGCTTGAATTCTGTCCCGTGCTTTCTCCATTGGTGTTAATCCAAACTTACTTTTTGACACACATCTTACATCCTACGCTCCATCTCACAGTCAGTTTCCTGCAGAACTCAGTCTTTAGTTTAACCTGACAAAAGCAGGAGATTAAATAATGAAGAATATTTGTTTTTTATTGCAAGAGAGAAAAGTACTTCCTCATGCAAGTAAGGATTGCCTGTGAAAATGTTTGAGTCCTGTGGGTTATTCCTGCTTTCTGTAACCAACAAAAATAAATCATCATTCCAATTGTTAAGATGTTACTATTTATAAATCCTCATGGTAGGCTTGGCCATTTGTACCCCATTAATACTTGCAATTCAAAGTTGGTATCCATCTTTGAATTTGAAATTCATCAATCTCAGATTTAATATGCAATTAAAAAGAGAAGTTGGTCAAACAGAGTCAGATAATAGATCTGGATTTTGTTATGCACATTGAGAAAATAATTTGAGATTTGAGCTAAATCTGATACGTAATGGCTGAAAAAAATCTTTTAGGCTATCTTATTTAAATTAGTATCTAGTAGAAGTTACATGGCTTCTCAGAGCCTTATTTTCTGGGTCACATTGCTCCAGGATTCCTTAAAGCATATCCAGTAGATTGCATGACATAGTTTGGAGTTTACCATTCTGTGATTTATTGTTTTTAAAAGGAGCTCATTTATAGTCACTGTTGCAAATGTACAAAACATTAGAAAACAACCCCCAACTCAATCCCTCTTACCCCTACAATGCAAATAGTTTTCCCCAAACCACGAACATAAATTGGTCTTGGTAACAGTACAGCAAAGAAGCAGTTTTGAGAATATTTAACGGAATTCAGATTACATCCATTCTGCCCTCTCAGTTGAGAGGTAATAATCTCACCTGAGTCCCAGTCCTCTCCAGTGATTTCCCATCTCTGGCGGAAGAGTCTTTTTACAAATGCTCTGTTTGTTTTTTGCTTTATAGATCCTCCTGTGCTTTCTTCTTCTTGAATTTTTCTTCTTGAAGTATGAGGGGATGTTGCAGCTTCTTGTTGTAGACGGCTAATAAAATCACTGAATTTACAGCCACTTTCACGCTTCTTTGGGCTTTAACTCTTATTTGCTGGTAGGAAAATCCCTGACTTCATACGGAGAAGGCACATCATTGGCCATGGCATCCACTTTGACTATGACAATATTTGGGGCTTTACTGAGCTTCTCTCCCAGTTCTTAATATTTGGGCTCCAGATTATTTCTGTGACCATCCCAAAGAACATACATTTCAATCAGTACATCTTTATTTTCATTATTTATTATTTGATCAAAATTCTCTGCTGCTACTACCTTTATGGGTCCAATGTAGCTCTCAGGAATAGGATCAGACTTCAGGTGTCTCTTCGGAATACCATCAAGGTAATCTTGCAGGAGTCTTTCCAGAGCCTTGCCATCACGCAGGAACTCCTCCTGCAAGGCAAACTTCTCCCATTTAGCAGTTTCAATAGCAACAACTTTCTGTCTTTCATTTCAGCTTAGCACACAAAAGCATTTAAGATATATTTTCTTCAGGGTCTGTTTCTTAGAAGTATGCTATTAAGCTAAGCACACTAGTCCTGGAAAATTTCAAAAGAATAAGATGAATTTATTGGAGAACAAGAGTAGCTCCAATTTTGGGGAGAAGAAAACAACCAAGCCTCAGGAAAAAAATAAACAGCTATAGGGAGATCAATAATAAGAATTTACGAATTATTCTTCAATATGCTGTAAGAATCTGCCATGGGAATTCTGAATCAGTGGATCTGAGATGCAGTTTAAGGATTCATATTTTCTACAACAATTTACTTAGAGTATGGCCACAGAAATTTGGCTCCAACTACATTATGCCTATTTTGTACCTGTACTGAAGTTTAAAAATTCCAGAAAAACTATTGCATCATGTGATTTTTTATGTCAAATTTGTGAACATCTCTATTCAGCAGCCCACAAAAGGCAAGTTAACTGTGCAGAAAAAAAAGTCTTATAAGAAATCTTCACTACAGGTGTTCTGACAAATGGCTAAACACCTGGATAACTCCTTTACTATGGTTTTATAACAATATCTTCATTATAGTGTGCATATCCCTAGCTCTCTGCATTGCTTCCCTATTATAGAATTAATTAAGAACTATCTTTGGTCCAGTACCGGGTGCACTTTTATAATTTTAAAAATTACTTCAAATGGGTAACATTTTTGGGAAAAACACATAAAATTAAATATAACATGCTACGTAAATCATCAGTAGCCTCACATTTTCTGCATATTTCTATGGAAACATTTTTTCCTCATTATTTCACATTCTGCATACGTTTATAACACATTTACTTTTACCCACTTGAAATTTGTTTATATATGCCATTTATGTGTACAATGTATGTCTACACATATATACATTTGATCTTGCTGCATCAGATTTTAAATCCTACAATTATAAATATCATTTCAGTCCAGTTATGTTTTCCCTTAGGTCCTTCTTGGTCTTACATTATTGCCATACTATATTCTTTCATTTTATTGTAGTGTTTGATATGCCCTTTTTCCTTGTATTCAGTGATTTATGTTGTACCAATTTAAACCACACACAAAATATAGGAGAAGTATACATGTGTTTTGGAACATAAAATGAGCACCTTTGACCATTCAACCTCACTACCTTCCACTGCTAGACTAAATGACTTTAACCAGTTACTCACTATATTTTAAAAATCTTTGAATGGTTATCCATAGTTAGTTTTCTTTGTATAGAAATGAAAACATTTTATACATACACCTCCAAGAATTCCAGTTTCACCTAGTTCTATTAAATATTAATTTTAAGATCAATTGTATAGGACTGTAGTTAAGTCATTTTCATAGCTAAACAGGGAGAGGTGTGGAGTTTAGTCAGTTCATTTTCATGTTAATAGATGTTTGACTTTCAAGAATATCTTGCTATTGCAAATAATGCTGCTGTGAACATTATTTTATTTTTCTCTTACGGTACATATTTGAGAGCTACTCTGGAACAAGGTTCCTGAAAGTGTAGTTTCTAGGCCACCAACACCAGCATACCTTGAAAATTTGCAAAAATGCAAATTAGCCCGCCCTCACAGATCTTCAGAGTCTAACACTATGATTACAATGCGGGGATGTGAGATCTAAATGGTTAGCAGTATAATTAATTACTATTTATGTGCTATAGTATTTGTAACTTCCTATAATCATCATGATCACTTATATGTCCCCTGGGAAAATATCCTAGTCTTATGGCTGTATCAATAATGCATAGTAATTACTCTAAAAGTCAAAATTGCCAAAAATATAATTAAGAAAGTAAAATTTGCCAGACATTTTATCAGTCTGAGAGAATAAACATTAAATTTGTGTCAGCAACCGTTCTGTTAAGCATGTTATATTCTGTTAAACATGTTAGGCAAGTTTAAGCATAATGTTTGGCATAATGTTACCATTATGTTAACACGGACATAATTTTAGCTAAATAGAAAAACTTTTTTTTTTTTAATTTTAAAATAGGTACTCAAAAAGAGATGTCTTTAAGTGTATGGATATCTCTAGATATGCAGTCTTACAACTAATGAGAGAATAAGGAGGGAAGCGCTTTCATGTATTGCATGTCAATATTTAAAATAACCCTTTCTAACTTAAGCTTTTATTGCATTCATTCTATAATCTCAAAAATAATGGCAAATTATAACAACCTCAATAGGGAATCCTGTCGTGCTTTCAATTATAATGGAACTAAATTTTTCCTTTTGCTTTTCATGATGACAGCACTTTGATTTTTGAGAGCTAGTCTTTCCCGTCTCAAGTTCACTCATATTTACTTTCTTTTGCAGTGCAGGGGATTAAATCCAGGTCCTTGTTCAGGCTAAGTAAGTGATTTATCCTCTCACTGAGCTAAACTCACAGCCTTCTGTTTATGTTTTGCTTGAATATTTTATTCTGCTGTCATTTGTGGCACATTTTTGTAATGATTGTTCATATCAGTGTAATGAATTATATGTCAACTTCTTCATAATTGACTCTGGCTCACATGAATTGGATGGCTGAGAAGAACCACGGTCTCTAAATATGCATTTTGATAGTTGGAGACCCAGGTGACACAATGCTATGATTTCTATTCAAGTGCAAAATTCTGAGGACACCAAGATTGTTGATAATATAAATTCCTCTTCAGCAGATAGCGAAGTTAGACAGTCAAGAAGAACAATTGATTGAATTTGATTCTGAAGAGAAGATACAAACACTGACATGTTCAAAACACGCAGCCCTGAGGAGTGGCCTCTTACTTGAGGGAAGATCGATTTTTCTCTTCAAGCATTTTACTTGTTACGTGAGGATATCTCACATTACAGGAGACACTTTACTTCATACAGTACACTGATTCAGATGCTAATTTCATCCCAAAACATGCTCAGAAACATACCTAGAATAATGTTTGGCCGCATACACTAGCTGGGCACTTCCCAGATCAGTCCAGTGGACACATAAAATTCACCATAAAACCAAAAAATACACTAATCTCATCCCTTAAACAATTAACATAATTGATTGTTTATTCTTGTCCTTCATAAACCTTAACTTAAACAATCAAATGCAAACTTCAAAATATTTGAATATTTCAAATATTATATTTGAAATAAGAATAAGATAAAGATAATAAACTTGCACCTATTTATCACAAAACAAGGAAGAAACAGTTGTGATATTACAATCTTTGTTTCTGCAACTTGTTACATGGCCATAGAATATGTTACTACCTTGTGCTACTACTAACTTTTTGTTCTTTGTCTTTACATGTACCTCAGCTAGTGGTGTAATTTATCTCACAAACTGATATTCCTGAAGGGGCTAGGCTAGTAGTAGTTCTATTTCAATGGGATTCTTATTTTTTCTATTAACTGTGGTTAAGGACTAAAAGATACTGTAAGAGAGCTACTATATTCCGTATATACTCTTCCTTGTCTGTATCCTAGAGTACTAACCCAATTTCCCCTTGGAAGTCAGGATCATTCAACAAGGGCAACACAATGCCTCTTCTCTTTTCCTGTTTATTTAAAAGTATGAGGATGGATGGTTGGATGATTGTGTTACTTGCCATTTCAATGGAATCATTGTTGAAATGATTGGTAGAGGTATGTAATTAAGATCTCTAGGCCATAAATGTATAGTATCATGAGAAGAGAAAGGAAAATACTTGTTAGTGAGTCACTAGGAATAATTGTAAATAGTATCACTCCTATTTTCATCCCTTGACTCCAAGACCCATGAATCATGGCTATGGGAGAACAGTGTCAAAAATAGGATGCTGATTCAAAGAATATGTATCCTTCTTCATCTCTTTAAGATATTTCCAGGGATCCTCCTTGTAACCATGTTTGCAAAAAGTTTTTCTACCATTTTGATACTGCATGCATGATTCACCAGATAGATTCCATGCTCTTGTGTACAACAAGCCAAGAATTGCAAATGTACATCTAATGGTAAAGAAAAGAAACACCTCCATTTATTGAAGATAATGGGAAACATGCTCAGGGCAGGCTTGAACAGAAAAATGGTGTTGGGTGACATGCTCATATAAATAAGGCTTTCAGATTTTAAAAGATGTGTTGCCCCTGCCCAAGTGCCTTTCACTGAGTTTCTAGATATGATGGGCAGGAATGATTGACAAGATCCTGAGTCGTCTCAGGGACTTCTTTCATGCAGTCATGTCCCATAATTCACTTTGACTAAAATCACATACATGAGATAACAGACCATATCCATGATCCTTTAATGAAGTCTGTAAAAAAGATCAGGCCAAGAAATCTAATTTGCATGTGCTCTGGCCTGGAGCTTTAGAGATTTCCTGGGTCTTTGTTATTTTATTTCTGCTTTCCTTAGAACAATAGAAGGAGAATTGGCTCTGGGATGTTGTCTATAGCCCAAAGGGTGGGAGGGAGGGGTCTCCCAGCCATAAATATGCTAACTGCACTAAATTTTTAAGCATGGGAAAAACAGTGAATTCTGTGTGCATGCGTTCATCTAGCTCATTTATTTTGCTGTGAAGTGAGTTTCTTGAAGAGAAATAATATTGTGTGGAATACCATCACAATCCACAAGGCATTATATAAGTCTGCAAATGGTGGATTTTGCAAAAGCATGACATGCAGAGAAGTCAAATCTATATCCAGAACAAAGACTTACTCAAATAAGAACAAAATATTGCCCATCCATTATAAAAGAGTCCAATATAGTCAACCTGCTATCAGGTTGTTTACTGTGGGGAATGGTTTCATGGAAGGAATTTGGTGTTGACCTTTCTGCTGGTAGCTGTACCCGAGTTGGTCTTGCTGAATGTAAGTCTATTTCCCTAAATTTATGTATGACTGCCATCCCTACGAATATGATCACTTTGTTCATTAACTCACTAAGTGGGAGGTGGCTAGAATAAGATGTCCAATGATACACACAGAATGGGTCGTCTTATCCACCTGATGATTAAAATCCTTCTCTCCTGAGGTCACTTTTTGGTTCATATTTACACACAATACAAATACCTTCATATTTTTTACTATTCAAAGAGATCTATCTATATATTTCTTACCCAAATTTCTTTATCACTGATAACCTACTCACATTCTTCCAAAGTGCTTCACCATATATGTGAGAGCATTGATTACAGCCAAGGGATCATCATATGATCATACATGCAGCCGTTTCTCCTTCCCATCAAAGTGAAAAACTAGGTATATAACTTGACATGCCAGTACAGCAAGGATTTTCCTTCCCTGCAAGGAAGGAAATGCGCTCAGAAATGCCTGTGGAGTGTTCACAAAAATGACTGTTGGTTCAACTCCCAACTATCAAGTGTGTAGAGAAAGTGCTGAACCATCTGTAAACCAGGCACAATCTTCTCTTCCTCTGTCAACTCACCCAAGGAAATTTGCTGTGTTATAATAAGTGCAGTCAGGGAAGGAAAAGCAGCATAGGAGAAGCAGGAACCACAGACATTTGGGGCCCTTCTTCATGTAACTTTCTCATGTATTCAGTGTGTGTGTGTGTCTGTGAGATTTACTGTGCATATCCAACTGTATGGTTTAGAGTTTGAGGCAGCATCAAGCTCAAAATGAGCAGATCAGAACACATGGTAGTTAACATTTACTTGCTACTGAGACCTATTGGCAGACTGAGATGCTGCTTCAAAGGAAATCAGTTATTTGCAGAGAATCTCAGGACTTTACTCCAAAATGCTGATCACCCTCATTGAGATTCACCTTTAGGTTTCTACCAAAGGTTGTAAGTACAGTTTTGATTAATCACTGACACTTCAAGCCCCCTTGGGTTTGGTTGTTCATATGCCTCAACTAGCAAAGAAGCCTGCACAGCAGGTTGGACTTATTGCCGAGTGTTCCCATTTTGAACTACATTAAAAACCAGAAGCTTTTGATATTCCTGTTTTTTTTTTTTTTTTTTTTTTTTTTTTTTTTTTTTTTTACTAAGAATCGCACTCAGGACCTTGCACTTGCCAGGCAGGCACTGTGCTGCAAAGTTATATCCCTGATGCCAGACCAGAAGATTTTGAGTCATTTCATAAATGGGCCAGAGTAATTTACTCAAATTAGTTATACTTTGTCTCTAAAATCTAGAGGACCACTACATATCGTGCCTCTCTTTTGGGTGTAAGAGGAGCCAGATACAAAAACTTACTTTGAAGTGATATCACTTACTTTGAAGTGATATCTCAGTATTTTCCACACTGCCGGACCTCTAGAAATGTCACAAAGATGAGATGCTGCTGAATCCTTTAAAATTATTTCCCATCTTGTAATATGTAAATGTCTTAATATATAGACAGAGTAGTTGCTACTTCTTCCTCATTATGTTCAATCACCATATTGTCATTACTATAAGGGAGCACTGAAATATATGGTGAAGAAAAAAGGTATTATTACTGAAAATGAAGTTTTGACACATGAAACTGGAAAAATGACACACCCCTGCAGTATTGTAGCATGTGTTTATTACTAGCCTTAACCATTTAAAGCAAACTGCTTCACATGAGCCCTATGAGTAGATATGGAAAAAGAAAACATTTGCTAGATCAATACCTATCTACCAGAGAACAGAGGATTTATTAGTTTGCTTCAGAAATAAAACCACATCTGGAGCAGCAGCTGCAATTGGAGTCATCGGTGGGTTAAATTTACAATAATCCACTGTCACTTTACAGTACCTATCTATCTTCTACATAGGCCAAATAAATGAACTAAATGGGCAATTGTCAGGAATTACCACCCCTATATATCCCAGTTTCCTGATGATGGCACTAAATTCTGCAGTTCCTCTCAAAATGTATTGTTTCTGGGTTGCTATTTTTCCTAAGTAGAGGTAATTATAATCGATTCCATTTGGTTTTTCTTACCAGTACACACAGGTCAAAGAACTAAAGCAGAGATTCTTCATGCCACTGAGGTTTCCTGTTCCAATAATGCGTTTTAGAACTAAGAAGATCACCACAAGATAAAAATCGGGACATACTGAGCCTAGTGAAAAACAAACATGAGTAAAGTCTTCATTAAGCACATAATCTTCACAAGTTTCCTACTCTTTTTGATCACAGTGATGTTTTAAGTTTCCTGCCTAGAATCAGCAGCAGTTGAAAGTCAGTGTCTAGGATTCCTAGAAATGCCTGATTATTCCTTTTTCCCAGATTTTTATCCAAATAAATGACCCTAAGCTCCCTTTAGAAATGTTATGAAAAAGATTAACAGTATATCTTTTTGACAGTGCACTGGGTCTCTGTTATGAGAATGCCAGGATTCCCCGTCATTCAGAGGGTCTGAGGTCTGTAAAGTGGATCAAGTCTAGAAATTAATTTTGGTGCCTTCACAGTTTTTCTGAATCAGGTTAGACTTTTGTTTCTGTTACCTAGAATTTTTCTGCTTATAAACATCAAATAAGAATTCTGAACACCATGACCAACTAACTAACACTATAAATCTATATAAATCTGAGTTTGGTAAATGCTACTTTGACTCTGTTTTCCATTGTGGCATGACTATTCAGGTTACCATTAGTGATCGGGTGCTGCCATTAGACCTCTGTCATTCCTATACTCATTTACTCCTTTGGAAGTTATGTTTCCCAATTGAGTGGTTTTAATTCCCACTTTAAAGTCTGGCCTACAGTGACTATCAGTCCTAGAGTTCTCCAAAGATATAAAGATTATTTGTTTGACACCAATATGAAGCAGCTCTGAACAGGATTTAAAATTAAATAATTGGCTTTCTATGTTTATCTGTGAGTCTGTCCTAGGCCTAGGCCCCTTGCCTGGCGATGGGAGCTGATTCATAGTAAGTGAACATTTACGAATCACTGGTCCTGGCTGAGGCCTGTAATGGCCTGTGATGCCAGAGATACCTTAAAGGACAAGATAAGGACACAGCTGAGGACACCTGGCTCCAACCCCAATTAAGTAGATAGAGGCTGTAGCTGCAGGCATCTCACTCCTGCAGGCATCTCGCTCCTACCATAAATATCATTATGAAGATAAAACAGTTTTCCTAAATTTGCAAAATTTACTGCTTGGAGAAGTCTTTGAAGTGACTTCCAAGGTCCACTCAGTTCCTGTACTTTCCCAAGTATCACCTCTCTTTGTTTGAAAACATAATAAATATGGGTGACCCAGAGAAGCTCTTTGTCTTAGCCCCCAGAGTCAAGAACTCTGAAAAAGGGTTTTGATCCCTTCTGGAGCCCTAAAATCATACAACTTGTCTCATTTATTTAAGTCTTCACTCTACACTCATTTGGGAGATTGGAGATGTAGACCAGACCCCAATAACTATTCTTGCAAAGTTATTTTTCACCAACATGGTGAAAAGTAAGTCTTTGGATTAATCCCAAGGCAGAAGATTTATGTGATAAATCTACTCTAATATTCCAATATGCTCAACTTTTTCATCTCTTGCTTTGCATTAAACCTAGACAAGCCCAATATTTCTATCTCACTGTGGACCATCATTTGGTTCATGTGTCAGCTAACAAACAAATCCATTGCTTTCTACTCCTTGAGGTAAAACATTAAATATCTTTGCTTAGTGAAACTATATCAATACATTTTGCCTGAGGCAATTTTATGTTCCTTTCATCATTATGCCGCAGCCTCAAAATGAGTGTCATATATATTCTCTGTATTTCCCTCTGTGAAAACAGAAATTCCAAGTTGTTCTTTTGGTTTGTGGTATTTATCTCCATGAGATACCCTTCATATCTTCTCTTTAAGGGCCTTCTGGAATTTGAGTTCAGTTAATATTCCAGAAACAAAGAAGTGCTGTTTGGTTGTCTCATGACAAGACTCAGCATTGCCCTGTATGGAATCTGCATCAAGAAAGACTCTATTAGAATTTCCCCAGACCATTGATTCTCTCAGATGGCAGTCAAGAGGCCATTCTCACTAATGCTGGAAATACTGTTTCCTCTTTCAAAGAAGATTCACAAAAATTAGGTGTGTGATATCTCCAGATGTATCATTGTCTTCCCAAGTACACACATCCCAACTTACTGGATATTATCTCTTCTCAGTTCATTCTCTTGCTTTAACAGTAGACCCAATACCAAGCTAGAATTTCAAATTGCACTGCAATTCAACCACTGGCATAATTATATTCTGCATTTCATTTTCAGTATTCTTAACCCTATGGGTATAGAAGATAATAGTTTCAATAAAGTCAGACATGGAAACATTCAGGGTATTTATGTGGGTTTAAACTGGAAATTTAAACCCCAGAACCAATCCTTTTTCCCACTCATTTTATCCAATACCCTAGGAACAACCAAAAGTTCTTACTGTATTTGTTAGTTTGCCAAAATTGTCTGGAAATACTGTGACCTAAGCAAAGCCAACCTTATCTAGTTTTTCATAAGTAATTGATTAGAAGTATACAGTGATAATGTTTTGCACATCTTTACTGCAAGGTCACTCTATGAGTTCTCAGCATTCTTCTTATTTCTGGAAAAATAGATATTAGCATATTTAAATGTAATAATATTAAAGAACCAATTCCTCAAACCCCAGTAACAATTAACAAAAACTCCTCCCTTAAAATTATCTTCCTTTTGACCCCTTCTCTGTAACAGAATATTGTTTAGTCAGAGTTCTTGAAAGAAATAGAACCATATGTATGTATGTATGTATATATGTGACTATTTATATACAATTTGTCATATAGAACTAAACAATTGGCACACAAGATTATGAACATTTAGAATACTGAAGTTATCAATTCTTCCAACTAGAAAAAAAATGACTAATGTAATTCCAGTTTGAAAACCAGCACACTCAAAACTCAAAAAATCTAAAATTTTTGTTTCCGTCCAAAGAGAGTAAAAAGTTAACATTACCCCTCTAGACAGTCAACAGAAGGAGTTTTCTCTTACTTGGGGGAAAGTTCAACATTTTGGTACTCTTCAGGCCATTCTCTGATTTCTCCTGAACCACTCACATCATTGAAGACAATTTGTTTTACTCACGCTATTGATGCAAATGTTAATCATATCCAACAACTTCCTGTCAGACACCCCCAAAAGAATGTCTGACTAAATATCTAAGAACTTTTTGGTCCAGTGAACTTAATGCAAAAAATTAGTTATGGAAATATATGTACAGTGGTAATTTAGCTCATGAATGCTTTTGTTTGTAAACTATCTGATTCACAAGCAGAAGCATTTGGCAAAATTTTGTTTTGTTTGAGAATTCTTCATTAGGTGATGAAGACAACCATGGCCATCTTTCCCACACAAACGCAAACATTGTCATCTTTTTCAGAATCATAGAACAAATTAAGTTTGTAAACAGAAGTACCAATGTATTTATCTTGGATATGCATGTACATTTTGAAGACATATACCTTGCGTTCTTGGACTAAATATCACTAAATAATAGTGCATTTTATAAAAAACAATACAACTGAGAAATGTCCTAAAATCAGTGAAAAAAGTTTGTTGTTAAAGTATATTGACATAACATGTGGATATATGGCACACATAGTTAAGACACATACACAGAGATTCATAACTCACATATGTTAATACACAAATACATGCACAATTCAATAACTTTTTTCTACAAGAGCTAAACTCAGCTAGGAAAGGAAATAGAAAATTGTTTGATCTGAAATTTTAGTATTCTTACCAACACATTTTTAAAAATATAAAACTCATATAAATGAATTTATTAGATAATTATTAAATGCATAAATTTGCAAATGAAAATATATGCAACTGAAAAATAATTACAATCACAATGTTAATGAATGGCTAACTTAATTCATAGATTTAATGTAATTTTATTTTGAATCACATTTTTCATTCTTGGAAATATATTCCATAGAGAAGAAAAGTGCCCAAGGCTAGTTAAGAAAATTATGAGAAAATGTAGAAATATGAAACTTGTGCTTCTGTGTTTTTACAGTTATAGAATAGAACATCAGCTATTAAATATTATAAAACTCAAAAATATCACAATACATATTTTGAACATAGCATGCAATTAAAATAGCATGTGATTCATTAAGAGAAAATGTTGTTTATTAAGGATTTTTTAACTTTAGTTTTGCTTGTCATTTATTGCAATATTTTGCATTATCTCCAGAAAGTCTGACTTGGAAAACAATTTAAAATCTTTGTCAAGATTTCTGATAGTGCAAAGTGATTACTATTTTTAGTACTGAGATTTGAAATCTACCACTTGGCTACATCCTCAGCTGTAATGTCTCATATCTAATGTTCCCCCAAAACCTCATGTGGTCATAGGTGGAGCTTGCCAGAGATGGCTGGATAGAGTGAATTATGCTGGGATGATGGAATTGACATGGTGTAATGCTAGGGTTAAGGATGCCCCACCCTGGGTGTGAGTGCTACCCACCCTAAAGTTGGGTGGTCTGGATAGAATAAAAGTGACAGAAAAATGTCTACTGTTTTCACTTGCTGCTTGCTGTTTTTGTGTCTTCTGCCTGTCATAAACTGTTTTTCCTCTGTGATGCCCTTCTGCAATGTCACTCTGTCTTTGAGTCAGCTAATTCTGGACTGAAAATGTAGCAGAATTATACTTGCCAGTATAATTCAGTTCATTATTTGCCCAAGTAATAGTTCTGGTTCCAGTTACTGTTACCTTTGTTTCTTAGAAACAAGTGGTCACTGTGATGAGTAGCTGGTCACTATGATGTGTAGCGTAAGAACCATTCCCCAACTGACAACCCATTCTGCCTCTGTACTTTCTGCTCACTTGTCCATAGAAACCCTAGACCACCAGAGACCAGGGTCTGATATTTTGGGAATGATCCCAATCAGTGCTCATTGATGTAAGTGAATCTGCTTCCAAATCCTGGTTGTCGATTTGGTGTCTCAGCTTGCCATTGCAAAACTGCTACAAACTTTCCAGCCTAAATAAACCTTTTCTTTTTTAATGTCTAGTTTTGGGCATTTTGTCTCAGTAACTGGAAAAGTAACTATGACACCAGTCCTGTTGATTTTTAAAAATTTAATGTTTATCAAATAGTACATAGTTGCAGTACCTAATATTCACATTCATCTTATCATGCAGGCACATGTATTTAACATACCTTAATTCTCTTTACTCCACTTTCTTTTATCTATTCCTTCACCCTCTGTCGCTACAATCCCTTCTTACTTTCAAAAGATCTCTCTGTTTCCGATTGTCTATCTTTTATTTTTTAAATTATTTGTACTTTGCGTTTCTCATATACAAGAAGATATTTAATTTTGTATGTCTGATTTATTTTACATTAAGACACGATCTCCCTGGATTGACCAGTCTGGCCTTGAATCTACAATCCTCCCACCTTGAATTCTGAATTAGCCGAGATTATAGGCATATATCACACTTCCAGGCCTAGATAATTAATTTTAATAAACATTTGAAGATATGTAAAATTATTTATTATCTTCACATGAGATGAAAGTTAAATGTAATAATATATAAGAATGTACACATAAGAGCCGGGCGTGGTGGCGCACGCCTTTAATCCC
>RJWM01001211.1:34235-52512 GCA_004363535.1 Dasyprocta punctata
TTTCAATAAATATTTTCCTTATTTTTAACTTGTTGTATAAACTTGTTTATGAAAGAAACATATCCCAATGTTTAAATATAATACTATTGTTTTCAAATTCTCATCTTGAATTTATGATTATTTTTGATTTCGATAAATTCTGCATGATTTGTTATACACAAGTTCTTATTTTTAGAGATTCATTGTAAACCACATTTTATTACTGCTTAACATGGCGCTCATTTCTTATTGAAGTTAAAGTTAAAATATTATTGTGCGTTTTAAAATATTGCTTATATTTAAAGATTTTAATTTTGTTCATTCTTTAATCGTCAAAAACTATGGCTTTTCATTTCATCAAATTCTTGAAGTTTACCTATGTATACAAATGCAAAAATGTTAAGTGTCAAGTTCAATGAATATTCACACTTGTATAATGAGAGCTCAGATGACAAACTACAATATTGTCAATGAACCAGAGGTCTTCCATTTGCTGGAAACTACTGCTCATACTTGTAACATCATAAAGAAATCATAACTATTTCACATTAAGCTCTGCAACTGATTGAAATTGATTATTGTGTGTTCTATCAGTTAAAGCTGTATGAGTGTACACACACGTGCATGTATGTGTGTGTATACAACTTTCTTCCATAGCATCCTTTTTTTTCAGGTACCATGTATTTGTTGCCACTATACTAAAATGATCTCTTTCTAGTAAATCAGATACTGATACGTATTCATGTTTATACTATACCAATCCCAAACTATTTTAATTATTATTGTACTATAAGAAGGCTGGATTTCTATTAATGTGCATTTTTGCTTCATTTTCTTAGTATTTTTCAATTTTACTTTAAAGTATCTTCGACTACTCTCGGACATTTGCATTTCTACATAAACCTAAGAATCAACAATCATGTTTCACAGATACCTTTTTGCCTTTTTTAAAGCTATTACTTATTTTCAGTAACATTAACCCGTGCATAAAGTTAGATGAGCTTTGTTAAGTGTATGTGTATGTAGGCGAATCATTACAAAAAGTCAGTTTTAGATTATTTCCATCATCCCAAGGAATCTTCTCCATCCCCAGAAGTTTCCTCATGCTCCTTTGTAATTAACCATCTTTCTTATCTTGGGCATCGGACAACCATGGCTTTCTTTATATAAGTATAGCTTTTGGTTTTTCAAAAATCTTATCTAAACAAGGGCAAAGAAGTTCTCCCAACTCCTCTTCACTTAGGCCAAGCAAAGCCCAAGTACTGCTTTGCTTCATTTAGTCTCTACCTCTCATTAGAGGGACTACTCCCATCAGGAGAGGGCATTGACCTGAAGACAAAAAAAAGTTGTAATGATGTACATTTAGCAGTCACTTTTTGCACATGATTTTTTTTTAATTTAGAAAATTACATTTGGAAAAAAGAATTCCATAAACATAAATGTATCTCACTATCCATAGAATGATAGGAAGTAGATTGATATCATGCATATAAAATTAAGTCCTTAGATGAAATTTTAATTTAAGACAATAAATTATTGAGTCAAATGTTCTTTATTGTTGTTGAATTGACACATAGTCCTTGCATTCCTCTATCCAGCTAGCCATGTCAAGATTAATTGGAAATGTCTTCTCATAGAAGATAATTTTTCTAATGAAATGATGATGAGGCAATATTTCTTTTTTCTGAATGTTACCATTTGCCTCATTACAACCTTTTCTATCCATGCAGAATTTTCTCTCCTCTATCCCAGTGTGTTCTTTCCCTAAGCTGCATGTTGCAATGATTTGGGAAACCATTTAAAAATATTGATTAAGTCTCACCACAAGAGATTCTAATTTAATTTTTCTGAGGTGTGACCTAGACTTCTAATATTTGAATATTTGTTGAGGTGATTCAAATTTACAGTCAGAGCTTGAGAATTTTTGGTTCAGCTAGGGGACATTAGAATCAACTTGGGGAACTTTTAAAAAATACTAGTATTCGGAGTCTATCTAGATCCAATTAGGCCAGAATTTCTATGGAAAGGACACAAAGTCTCCGTGTGTTTTATTGTCATTTTCTTGTTTTCCTTAGCATGGCAAGTGATTCTAATATTCTTTTAGAAGAAAGGGACTCCAAAATGTTAGCCAGTAATTTATGTTCAAATAAGCCCTGCAAGTGGCACAGGCACACAATTACTATGTGGGAGCTGTGGAAAGAATCAATGGTTCTCACCTCAATTAAAAAAAATTGGACTCAGCTGGAGTTCTTCAAAACTGTTCATGTCTGAGTCCTTCTTTCCTAAATATTCTGATTTATTCTGAAATGCGTTGTTTGGGATTATATAGTTTCCCAGATGTTTAAACATGTAGCCAAGAATGACAGCTATTTTTGTAGTCCATGAAATCCTTGAGGACAGAGGTTATTACATAATCACCTTACAGCTTCTGAACTGTGCACCAAATATGACGCTTACTGAACATGGAGGAACCTAAAGGTGGGGAAGGAGAAGGTGAAAAAGTGACCAATCATACTAAAGAGGGCTTTGAATTTCTCTGTTAAAAATTTGGGTCAACTGCATAGTCTTTAATAATCACCCACAGACTCTGATTTTATTAACTGAAGTGTTCTTCATTTTGCCTTCCAACAATAAAAAAAGTATTGCTTCTAGAATAATCATCTTTGAATAAAATCTACTATGCTACTTCTCATTAATAATCAGAATAGAAAATGTATTCAAATATTTAACTACTTTTTAGTTTTAGAAATATATCAGGCTTATCATGACTGGGAATCATTCAGCAACAAATGAATCTGTTAGGGAAATAAGGAATTTAAAAAACATTCACTCCAGGAGGAGATCAGTCATAATGAGCTTTAATTATTTATGAAGACAGCTGCATTTCTTTTTTTAAATCTGTTTTGCAGCAAGATCCTCAAATTTCAAATTGTTTTAAGCCAAAAGCAAGAAACACATATTCCGTTATCCTCAAGAGGACAAAAATCTTAATAACCAACTATGTTTAAAAATTATCGAAAGTATTTTAATAGAAAGATTAATGATGGAACTTAAAGAGAAAAACACTTTCACTATTTTTCTCCTCAATTTAGTAATATAATTTTGAATGAATTTCAGCCATATATTAATCTATTACAATAACTAGAATCAAAAGTAGTTTCAATTAAAATGTACTGTTTAAAACACAACACAATTTTCTAAATTATAATAAGAGGACATTAGTCATCCTCACATGAATACAGGAAAAGAACGCAACTGGAATGCTTTCCCATATAGTATTATAGCTTCCTGTAAGCAGATGATAATAATCAAAATTTCATAAGCTCTGAGGCAGGTTCAAAATCACTTCAAGGTTTTGATTTTTTTTAAATTTTAGTCACATTTGTGTTGGCTCAATACAAAGCCTTCAAGGACCAGGATGACTCGGACCCTTAACTAACAAAACAACTCTATCCGGCTTCGAAGCCTGATTCCCTCAGTAAACACATAGAAAATCACATGGAGATAGCATCATAGAACAAATTTCCTAAAGTGAGTGTTGATTTTCGTTAGTGCACTGATAAATTCTGTTATAAATTTAATATGAAACATCCAGATTATCACCCTCATGAGAATAAGTACTTGGACTTCATTTCAGTATGATAAATTAATTTGCTTAGACACAACAGTAAAGACAAGTAAAACGTGAGGCAGATGTATAGTCACCATTCAATTTTATTTAACAATTTTTGCTTGAGTTCCTAAGCGCCAGGCATTGTATGGTGGTACTAAAGAAAGCTGAAGTTAAATCTTCATTCAAGATCACACAGAGAAGACCTTGAATACCGGGATGAAGTGACTATGGCTTATTCTGTAATTTTGAAGAGTTAATAAAGGTTTTTGAGCAGGTTACCGAGGTGATTGAGTTCGGCCTTGAGGAAAAATAAAGCATCTTAACAGTGCAGTCTGGTCCTCAGTGCCGGCTGCAGACAAATTTGTAAATTATAGGAGTCACATAACAATCCATTTTGTCTTCAGTGGAGGTATGCCAATATTTCTGCACATGTTTTCTTCAAATTTCTTTTAGAAAACTATCTGCTTTTAAACTTATGAAAATATATAAAGATTTTTGTTCATTTTTGTCACATGTATTTATTTATATTTATTTTTACTTACATTGCATGTTGCTTTATTCTTGAAAGCCCATTGACACTAAAAGAGTTACAGATATTTTGGAATTGTGTTAAGCAGGGAAATTGCCCTGAACTCTAAAATGTCACACAATAACACCTGAAATATGAAAATATGCATATTTATAAGAAAGAAACAAACTGGGTGTGATGGTGCACACCCATAATCCCAGCACTCTGGAGGCTGAGGCAGGAGGATCACTGTGAGTTCCAGGCCAGCCTGAGCTACAAAGTAAGTTCAAGGTCAGTTTGAACTGCACAGTGAAATCCTTTCTCAAAAAGACAAAATAAATAAATAAATAAATAATAAATAAGCAAGCATTAAAATGGATTTAAAATTGCTAATCATTTGCTTAAAGTAGGGGTATTAATTTGGACCAGTTGGGTAGGGCAAATGTAATCACAAGGGTCCTAAAAAGGGAAACAGAAAAAAGAAGTAAGAAGAAAATGTACCTGAGGAGGAAATGTCAAAGGAAATGCACTATGTCTCAGTGAGACTACTCCTGGGATATACATGCAGATTCTTCTAATTTAATCCAGTTCATAGAATTGCAGAATAATCTATGTTTTTAAGTCACTAAAATTTGGAAATTTGTTAAATCAAAAAGAGATCAGAAATAAACAAAACCCTTGAGATGCAGGAAATAAATCACCTTGTCCCAGAAAATGTTTGTGTCTACATAGCTCTTGTGTCCTGACAGTAATGCTAGTCTACAAACCACTTAAAAAACTTAATAATTTGAGATTCTCTGGGTCTTCCTTGTGGATACAGATGTTGATACAGTTCTATTCAACAGGATAATACTTTGCCAAGTTTCATGGAGTGGAGGAACCATGAACATGCTAAAACTATTGAATTGCACATGGTAAAGGAATATATGTTATGGTATATGAATTAAATATCCATAATTCTGTAACTAAAAAGGGGACTATAGATTTTTGGTGCTCTACTTCCTTTCTAGATTACCGCTCTACATTTATATTGGCTTAAAGTTTAGAATTCTTGCCAAATTAATGACAGATTTAAGAAAACCATTATACACCAATACTTTTTCGAAGATAGAAATTTTGACATATATCATAGTAGCATTTGAACTATTATTCTGTTTGTCAAGTAACATTCAGTGGAGTCAGTGTTCTTACTTCTGTTTATATGCCATCGGTAGACCTCCACTCATTCCTAAACGCATGTCCCATGTGCCTTCCCAAATCCCAACACTAGCTTTGCTTTTCTCAGTTGTGTATTTTGTTAGATTTTCTTCCTTTAGTCCTCCAAGGTTAAAGCAGTAAGTGCTGCATAAATATGTATTAAATTAAAAGGTCTTGCTCTTTTTATTCTGAAATCACTGGGATTTGAGCAGAGCACCAGAGAAAATCTTTCCTGGCAGAGAAAGCTGATGAATAATAATCATGTCTTATTTCCGTTAAATTTCCACTGATATCTCCCAGTCAATCATTTCTGAAGGAATTATATGGCATATGAGTGGGTTTTGTTTATTAATAGAATTTATTTTAAAGCAGCGTCAGGTATGTAGAAAAATTGACGAGAGAATATTAGGGAGTTCCATGTACCTCTGTTTTAGTTATTTCTCCTTGTTGGGACAAAATACCTGATACCTACAATTTAAAAGAGGAAAGGTGTGTAACAGCATCCAGTTTTTAGAGGTTTCAGTCCATAGTCAGCTGGCTCCAAAACAGGGCAGTATAGCAGATGGGCATGGCAAAGGAGAAACAGTTCATGGTGTGATATATATATATATATATATATATATATATATATATATATATATATTCTTCACCAGACTTCATCTTCCAGCATCACACCAGCTATAAACCCGTCAGTGGAATAATCCTGTATCACACACCCATGATCCAATATCACACACCCTTGATCCAAAACCCCCACCTATGAATGCATAAGATGTTTGGTGGTGCATTTAGATATAAGTCATAATGAACTCTTTCTCTCTCAAACTTTCCCTTCTATCAACATCTTTAATCACTGTAAAACACTTACTAGGATTTATTTTAATGAAAGTACTCATCTTGCTACTGCTTGCCTGCATCTGTGTTTTCTGTGCTCATTCTGAGTTGCATAGTCTATGACTTTTGACAAGGATATAGTGTCTTGTAGCCTCCATTACAGAATTATTCAGTGTAGCTTGCAACTCTAAAAAAATCCTATGCTCGACATCCATTCCACTCCCTACAAACTCCTGGCAACCAATGAAGTTTTTACTGCATTTATAGTTTTGCCTTTCCCAAAGTGTCATATATTTGTATTATGTATGGAATTATCCACAATGTCCCTTTGTGACTTGATAGCTCATTTATTTTGAGTTCTGAATAATATTTAATTGTATGGATATACTATATCTTGTTTATTCACTCATCTATGGAAGACTATTCTAGTTACCATTTTCCTCATTGCTGAGAAGAAATACCAGCCACCAAGAATTTACAGGAGCGGTTTATTTTGGCTCACGGTTTCAGAAGACTCAGTTCATGCTCAGTTAGCTCCAAAACAGAAATGTCCCAGCCAGAGGGAATTACAGAGCAAAACTTCTTAGTTTATGGTGACTCAGAAGCAGAGCAGAGGAACAGTGCCAGAGAAGAAAACAAAACAAAACAAAACAAAACAAAACAAAACACAAGACATAGCACCCATGGTCATGCTTCCATGACTCACACACACACACCCAAAAGTGTGATCCAGCAGTCCCTTAGGTGACCTTCAAGACAGTCAATTGTGACAATCAAGCTTAACAGTCACAAGCATTGGAATCACTTTCAAATTTAGCTGATTGTAAATTAGACAGCTATGAGCATTTTTGTATGAGTTTGTAAGGACATATGTTTTCATTTGTGTTGATTAAATATCTAGCACACTAACTGAGAGTTCATATACTAAGACTATGTTTACTTAGTAAGAAATTGTCAAACTGTCTTTCAACATGGGCAGATTGGTTTGAATTCCCAACAGCAATGAATGAGATTTCTTTTATTTCACAGTCTCACCAGTATTTAGTGTTGTCAGGGTTTGCTTTTCACTCATTCAAATAAATGGGTAGTTATATGTATCTCACTGTTTTAATTTGCAATTTCCTAATGAAATGGTACAGAGTATCTCTTCATATGTTTATGTACCATTTGCACTTTTTCCAAGGTGAAGAATTGGTTCATATATTTTGCTCATTTTCTAATTGGCTAGGTTCTCTCTCTCTCTCTTTCTCTCGCTCTCTCGAATTGTGGAGTTTTAGAAGTTCTTTGTATTTTTGGGAGTAGCAATTTTTGTGCACTTTGTAATCAGAATCTCACATTTGGTAGTCCATCTTTTCATTGTCTTAACAGTGTCTTTCACAAAGCAGAAGTGTTTAATTCTTACACAATGCTTTCTGATAGTTCATCTTGATTTTTGGATTGACTGGATTAAGAGACAGCTTAGAGATTAGTAAAGCGCACTTCCTGGTATATTGGCAAAGGTGTTTTCAGACATGTTTAGCATATAGGTCAGTACACAGATGGGCTAAGACTCAACTGATTTTGAGTGGCACCATCCAATAGACTTGAAGCCCAGCTAGAACAAAAGGGGGAAGAGGCAGGAAGCTGGCCTGTTCTTGAAAGTTCAATTCTGCTTGAGTGGGTGCATCTTTTGCTGTTGCCATTGCTGCAGGTTTTAGCCTCCTACTTTTTCAACCTTTCAACATGGTCTCACATCAGTGACTCTCTAGAGAGCTTCCATGCCTTCGTTCTCAGACTGGTGCTACATCATTGTTCCCTTTTCTGTTTCCCTTCTAGCATCTTGGATGGAACAGCTTCTGTGTCCTCCCCTCTTGAGTGTGCAGACGGCCACTGTGAGCTATTGAGCCTCTTCCTGTGTATCTAGTCAATCTCTTAGCATAATTTTATACACACATCTGCATGTTACTGTTTCTGTTCCTCTAGAAAACTCTAACTGCTACAATGTTTCTTTGATGAGTTATATTTTAAATGTAATTTGTCCCCTCGAATTGACTAAGATACCTTAGGTTATCTTTTAGGCTTGATTTTTCATTTTATATTTACAGGAATGATACATTTTGCGTTAATTTTTTTGAAACATTTGAGGACATTGTATCTATTTACTTATTTATTGTAACAGTGTGATGTCTAATTGTTGTATCACTCCTTTCTCCATTGTATTTTACTTCCTTAGCAAAGATTAACTGAATTTGTTTCTATGCTTATTTGTAAGCTATTCTACTGTAATGATTTAAAAAACTATCTTTTTTTTTCTTTTTTTTCTTTTTTTTTTTTACACCGGGGATCGAACTCACAATCTTGCGCCTGCCAAACAGGCACTTAAGCCACTGAGCCAAACTCCCAGCCCTGGTTTTTTGAGGCAGGGTCGCATTGTGTAGCTCAGGCCGGCCTTGCGTTTGCGTTGTAGCCTAAGCTGGCCTTGAACTCACATGACTCCTCCTAGTTCAGCCTCCCCAGTGCTGGGATTAAAGGCGTGCGCCACCACGCCCGGCAGGACAACTATCATTTTTAAAATACTGCAATGTATGTACTAAATTTGAAATCGTAGAACTCAAATCTATGCCTTCATTACCATTTCACAATCTCAGAATATTTTGATTTTTCTTGTAATTTCATCTTTGTAACATGTGACATTTACTTTTGGTGGGAGGGTATCAGGAATCGAACTCAGGACCTCACACTTGCCAGACAGACACTGCGTCACTGAGCTAAATTCCCGCCCCACAACAACATGTGCTATTTAGAAGTGTGTTGTTAAATGAGCACTCTGTGAGTGCTTACAAAGAATGCGTTTTCTGCTACTGTTGGACAATGAATTATATAAACGTCAATTAGATCTAGTTCAGCACCATTCAATTCTACTGTATCCTTACAGATTTTCTGCCTTCTGGACCTGAAAATTACTAATAGAGCAGTATTGAAGGCTCCTACTATAATAATTAGTATGTCTATTTCACTTTGCAATCCAACTAGTTTTTGCTGCATATATATTGATGCCCTCTGGGTAGGTTTACACACATTAAAGGCAGTTATGGCTGCTTACAGTTATGTTTTCTTTATGTTTTGTTACCTCTTCTTAGGGAATGAACAAGTTTTTAAAATTTGTAATGTCCCTGTTATTCCATAATATTTTCCTTTATCCTAAAGTCTGCATTGATTAAAATTAATATAGCTATTTCAGCTTTGTATTGATGATAGTGTAACTTTATCTTTATACTTTCAACATAACCATGCCTTTATATTTCACAAGAATTTATTAGAGAAATCATAAAATTGAGTTATGATTTTGTATGAACTATAAAAATCTCTATTTTTAATTGGTATATGCAACCCATCACATCTATAGTAAGTGATTAGGTAACATCTACCATATCTGTGTTTTCTGTATGTTGCATTTGTTTGTTCTGACTTTATTTTTCTGTACTTTATAGTTTCAACATTTTGCATGATTCTATGTTCTTTCCATTCAAACATATAATTATATTACATGTTTTATTTTGATAGTGGCTGTGAAAAGAAATCAATGCATTTATAACTATTTTGACTCATTTTCAAATGGTACCATACTAATTCAAATACCTTAAAGCAGAATATTCATAATTCCTCCCTCCTAACATGTATAATGTCACTCATTCATTTCATTTGTTCATCAGTTATAAACATCTAAGATATGGATAACATTAGTTTACAGATTTTATTTTATTTTTCAACCAGTTTTTGGTTGAAAAGAACATTAAGAGGAAGTCAAAGAGATGACGTAGCTTCTTAACATTACACAGGCATGAATTTCCTCATTCTTAAATATGCCACCAGAATGGTGCATTTGTTATAATTGATTAATTTACATTGGCATGTCATTATATGTCAAGGCCTATATATTGCATTAGGGCTTAGGTTTGGTGTTGCACATTCAAAAGTTTGAAATAAATACAAAATATGTATCAATATTTATAGTATCACATGGCTTTGATTTCTATCATCAGATTTCTATGTGCACTGCTTATTTTCCCTTCCTCCCTTCAAACATTGACAACACTGAGTTTTTAAGTGTTTCTGCACTATTCCTTTTTTTCAGAATATTGCATATTTGGAATTTTATACGTGTGTATATATTTTTTCAGACTGAGTACTTTAATTTACTAGTAAACATTTAAGTTTTCTTCATTTTTAAATTTCTTGCACCTTTAATATTTTATTTTCATTGGTACATGATTTCAGTACATAATGCTTACATTCTTTGTAGGGAATTGGAACATGTATAGGACATATTGTAACACTTTTTTTCATTCTTTTGTCCTTTATTTCTCTCATACCTCCCTCTATCTCTTGGTCTCTTTCCCTTTGACAAAAGATCTAGCTCCCTATTTCTTAACTATCTTTTATTTTCCTCTTTAATTATTCTTTGTGTTTCTCATGTAAAAAACATGATAGATTTAAGCTTGTGGTATCTGATTTGTTAATATTATGATTTCAAAGTGGATTCACTCTCCTTCAAAGGATTCAGTTTATCCTTTATGTTGATGGACATATAGGCTATTTTTGAGATTTAACTATCATTAATAGTGATTCTAAAAATATGGGTATGCATGTATCACTGTAATATGGTGTTTTAAACTCTTTTGAGAAGAGAATGAGTGGAGGAATAACTGTGTTAAATAAAATTTCCAGTTTTAGTTCTTTGAAAATTCTCCATACCAATATCTACAATAGTCATAGTAGTTTACTTTCCCGCCAGCAATGTAGAAGGGTCCCTTTTTTGCTGCAGCCTTGCCAGAATTTGCTATTGTTTTATTTCTTGATGATAGTCATTATTTCTGGAGCGAAGTGAAATCTCAGTGTTGTTTTATTTTGCATTTCTCTAATGGCTGGCGATGTTGAATATTTTTTTCACGCCTTTATTTATCATTTGTATTTCTGAGAAGTGCCTTAATTTGGCCTTTTTTTAATTGGATCTTTATTTTCTAGGGTCTAAGTTTTTTTTAACTTCTTCATATACTGCAGATATTAATTCTGTGCCTGAGGAATAGCCAATAATTTTTTTCCATTCTGTTGATTGTCTCTTCACTCTGATGGTTGTTTCCTTTGCTGTGCAGAAGCTTTTCAATATCATATGATCCCATTTGTTGATTCTTGCTATTATTTCTTGTACAAATAGGGTTCTGTTTACAAAACCTCTGACTACCTATATTTTCAACAGCTGTATTTTTTCTATTTTCCAGCATATTAAGTGTTTCTGTTTTAAAATTTAGATACTTGGTACATTTTGAGTTTAGTTTTGTATGTGTTGAAAGATATTGACTCAGTCTCTTACATGTGGATAGCTAGTTTTCCTAGCATCAATTTTAAAGAAGTTATCTTTCTTCCAGTGTATATTATTGGCCCCTTTGTCAGAGATCAGATAGCTGAACATGCTGGAGATATTTTTCTGCATCTCTTATTCTGTTTCATTGTGCCACATGCCAGTTTTCATGCCAGTACCATGATGTTTTTATCACAATAGATTTGCAGTATACGTTGAAGTTCTGGACCATGATGCCATCTGTTTTGCTCTGGTTCCCCAGAATTGCCTTTGATATTCTGCTTTTCTTCTGTATTAGTTTTAGGTTTGTTTTCTCTCATTATGTGAATACTGCTATTAGTATTTTAATCAAGATCACCTTAAATCTGTTTATCAGTTTTAGTATGGCCACTTTGACAATATTGGTTCTGTCTATCCAGGAACAGGTGATATCATTTAATTTTCTGAAATTCTCTTCAATCTCTTTTTTGAAGGTACTGTAGCTTTCATTGTAGAAGATTTTCATTTTCTTGGTAAGGATAATTCCTAAATTCTTACTCTTTTGTGCTGTTATCATGCATGGTATAGCTTTCTTAATATTTTTCTTGGTAAGTTTATTATTGGTGTACATAAATAATATTGAAATTTCTGTTGATTTTGTATCCTGCTACATCACTGAATTTGGTTATTAATTCTAGAATTCTTATGGTGGAAAATTTTGAGTCTTCAAGATGCAGCATCATATTATTTGCAAATAATGATAACTTAACTTCTTCTGTCCTATACATATCCCTTTTCTTTCTTTCTCCTGCCTGATCATTCTGGCGAAAATTTCATGTACTGTATTGATTATGAGTTGGTGATAGTGGACATTCTTACCTTGTTCCTGATTTTAGAGGAAATGCTTTTGGCATTTCCCCATTTATTATGATGTTGCCAATTAGTTTGTCATTAATCACTTTTATCAGATTGAGATATGATCATTCTATATTTATTGTTTTAGGGATTTTGTCATGTATAAATGTTGATGTTAAAGACTTTTTCTGGGTCTACTTAGATGACATTGTGATTTTTGTTATTGCTTCTCTTTATGTGATGTGTTATGTTTATTGATTGGCATATTTTGGAGCATCCTTGTGTCCCTGGGATGAAGCCCTGGTTCATGGTGTATGGCTCTTTTGATGATTTGTTGCATTCTGTTTGTCAGTGCCTTGTTGAGCACGTTTGTGTTTGTGCTTACTAAAGAGATTCGCCTCTAGTTTTCTTTTTTATTGTGTCCTCTTCTGGTTTAGGAATCAACATAATTCTAGCATCCAAGAATGACTTTAGAAGTACTTGTTCCATTTCAATTTCTTTAAATAGTTTGAAGTATAAAATTAATATATCTTCCCTGAATTTCTTGTATAATTCAGCAGTGAATCCATCAGGTCCTGGGCTTTACTTAGTTGATAATTTTTTTTAAATTACTGCTTCAATTTCATTGCTTTTTATTGGAATATTCAGAGTCTTTATATCTTCTGAGTTCAGCTTTAGTAATTCACATGTGTCTAGAAGTCTATTTATTTCTTCTGGATTCTCCAATTTTTTTGGCATACAGTTTCTTAAAGCAGTTACTAATAATCTTCTGATTTTTGCCATTGTCTCATGTGATTTCACATTTTTCATCTCTAATTGCATTGATTTTGATACGTTCTTCCCTTTTTTGGGTAGATAAACTAAAGTTTTACAAACGTGTTTTTCTTTTCTTTCAAAGAAACATTTATTGGATTCTTTGATTCTTGGCATCATTTTTAGCCTCAGTTTCGTTAATTTCTGCTTTGATATTTACAACTTCTTCTTTGTATTAGTTTTGGATTTGGAAAGTTCCTGTTTTGCTAGGAGTTTTAAGTGTATTGTTAGGTTATTTACTTGACCTTGGCCTGTTTTTCTGATGTGGGGATTCACAGCTATATATTTCCCTCTTGAGACTACTTTGCTTATGTCATGTAAGTTGTGATATGTTCTTTTGGTATTATCATTTGATTGTAGGAAGTAATGTCTTAGTTTATTCTGTGATCCATTGATTATTTGAGAGGGTATTTTTAAATTTTCATGGGTTTGCTTAATTTCTGTAGTTTCTTTTATCATTGATTTCCAGTTTCATTGCACTATGATTTGATTTCATCTGGTATAATTTTAATTCTTTTGCATTTACTTAAGCTTGCTTTATGAGCTAACACGTGATCTATTTTGGAGAAAGTTTAATGTTGTGCTGAGAAGAATATGCATTCTGTTAATATTGGAACATTCTTTACATATAAGGATAATATTCAAATATGTAGAAATATCACAATATATCCACTCACCTACTGCAGGATATCTTTATTGCTAACAACAACTTGGAAATGTGAATTAAACCTTTGTGAACATTTGTGTGGACGGATTTCTGTGAACATAGTTCCATATTTCTTTGAGAAATACCAAGAAGCACAATTCATGGACCATATAAGAGTACTTTTAGTTTTCTTATAAAGGTGACAAATGGTCCTTAGAATTTATAAAATATTATTGTATTAAAACTTAAACATTATAAAGTATACAAAAATTGCAATTAGTACTATAGATATGGATATGCCAATAAAATAATATAATCTTTCTCCAAAATTAGAAAATACTATACTGTGACCATCAGGACCTTCTTTTATTAATATATTTAACAATATTATTAGAACTAAGGGGAAACATCATTATCTGATGTTATTAAAAATAGTCTTCACCATTATTTAACATCATTCATGATAAGATCATTAGAAATGGAGAGACACTTACTTCACATGACACAGATGTGGAGAAAGACACGGAACCTAAAGGCATCATCTTATATTTTACAAAAAATCAATAGTACAATTTCTGCAAAGTTTAGGAACAAAGATGTTCATTCTATATATTACTGTTTTTATCTTATAAATAAATGCTCTTTTAGTCTTAGAGAAGTATGAGATTTGTAGCAAAGTTGAGTACAAAGCACAGAGACACCACTTATGCCCATATCCCCTGAACAGTATCCTTCCAAGTCTTGCACCTGTGTGGTATAATCATTATACCCATTGGATTCACGTTTGTACATCATTGCAAACCCGTCTGTAATAACATTAGTACTCACATCATGTTAACATTCTGTGCTTTTGCATACGTATATTTATCCATCATATCATACAGATACTCTGACTGTCTTAAAACCAATATTTCATATATTCATACTTATTAATCTTAAATGATTAGTAATCACTGATCTTTTTATTATTCATGAATTTTGAATTTTTCAGATATCACAGAGATATAATGTTGAAGTCTGTAGCCCTTCGAGGCTATCTCAAATTAATATCTATTACTTCGTACTATGCACTTATATTTCTCCTATACCTTTTTAATGGCTTGCAGTTCATTTCATCTTAGTACTGAATAATACTCCAGTTTCTGGAAGTGTTGTGTTTTATTTATGCAATCAACACTTAAAGGACGTCTCGGTTGCTTCTCAGTTTTGGCAATTGTGAATAACACAGTTATCAGCAATAGTTGTGTTTATTTCAAGGTGGAAATAACTTTCAACTCATTTGAATAGGTACCAAACTGTGTGATTGCTGGATATTACACTATGAGTATATTTAGTTATTTCAAGAAAATAGCATTTTTTTCCAAAGAAGATGCACAATTTTTATTTCCCACCAGTTTAGAATCTGAGTTCCTATTGATATGTGTCTTCAACATAATTTGGAATTTGATCTTCCAAGTGTTTTCAATTTTGGTCTTTCTAGCTGATATGCCATCAAATCTTGTGGTTGCTTAAATTTCAATTATTGAGTTGGCCAAGTAGCTCAGTGTGAGTGTGCTTGCCTAGTATGTAAAAGACTCTGTGATCAATTCTGCTTAAAATAACAACAAAATAAGTAAATTCCATTTACATAATGACATATGATGTAAAACATCTGTGTATATACATATTTACTATCTGAATATCTTCTTTGAAGAGGTGTCAGTCTTTGGCCCATGTCATAATGGGATTGCTTCTTATTCTTGCTGTTGTTATTGTTTTCTAGAGTTTCATGTATTCTTTTTAGATGAGTCTTCTTTTAAAAGTTCTTTACCAAGTGTTTTCTTCCAGTCTGTGGCATGATTTTTCATGTATTTAACAGTGCATATTTTAGAGAAAAAGGTTTCAGTTTAAGACCAGTTTATCTGTTGCTTCATTGATAATGAATTTGATATATTTAAAAACATTAACATACCCAATGACATTTAGATTTTCTCCAATGTGGTGTTCTTCAACTTTTATATTTGTGTGTTATACATTTATATTTGTGATAAAATTTTAGTTATTTTATTCTGAATTGTTTAAGGACTAGTTTAGATTCTTTTTTACACATGTGGTTATCCAGTTGCTCTAACACCACCTTTTTTTTTTATTTAAGAGGGAAAAAAAAGACACATATAAAAAAGACAAAAAGCAAAAGAGACAAATGACTAGAGCAAATGCACAACAGTAACATTACAGGTTTACAAAACAGGATGATAGAAACTTGACAATGGTTGCAATATTGTTTATCGTTATCTTCAAAATGTTTGTTTACATTAACAGATACAGACATGCAAAATTGATCTAATCTTATGAGTATTAACCATTCTTTCTCAATAACTAATACATTCAGTAGTATATTCGTTTTAGTTATCTTACATATACATATATATAGATTTATATCTTTTCCTTTTCCCTTCCCTCTTTCCCCCTTTTCCCTTCCCAATTACTTTTGCTCTTCGAGCAGTTTTTTACCCTTACATAGTATTTATTGTAGATTTTGGATCATATATACTTTTTCATCTAACACCACCTTTTAAAAAGAGTATCTTTTCTCCAACATATTACTATTTTGCTATTGTCAAACATCAGCTGGCTATATTTGTGTGCATTTGTTTCTGGGCTTTGTATTCTGTTCCACTGAGCTATTTGCCTATGGTTTACCAGTAATATACTACCTTCACACCTTAAATGTTATAGTAGTTGCAAAATTTGGTAAAATCAATTCTCTAACTTAATTCTTGACTTTCAATATTCTATTGGCTATTATGGATATTTTGTCCCCATATAAATTTGCAATCATTTTGCCGATTTCCAAAAAGAACTTACTGGAATTTTTATTATATTTTTAATGAATTTGCACAGGCATTTAGAAAGAGAGCTAACATCTTGACAGGATTGAATGGGTATCTCTCAATTTATTTAGTGCTTTTCTAACTCTAGAGTTTTGTGCTTTCCTCTTACGCATTTTATATATTTTATTATGTTATTATATATTTCATGGGCGTATACAAATTAACATAGTATCAGTTGTTATATCATGTCCCACTTGTTTGTTGATGATATTATAGGAAAGTCATTGAGTCATATAGTATCCTTGTATGCTGAAACCTCAGTTAATTGCAGAATTTTTCTTGCCAATCTTTCAAAATTTTTCTATACAGACAGACATATTCTATGTAAACAACATTTTATTTCTTTTTTTCTAATAAGTATAACTTTTATATTATTTTGTCTGGCTTTACTAGCTAGTACTTCCAGTATATTGGAAAAGACTTGTGAAAGGAGACATCCTTCTCTTATTCCAAATATTAGTCAGAAATTTTCTCATCTGGAAGTCTTGAGGAAGGTAGTTACAGATCTTCTTACATATCCTTTATGGAATTGAGAAACTTCCCCTCTATTTGCAGTTTACTGAGCGTTTTTATCATGAATGAGTATTGGATTATAATTATTATTTTGAACAAATATATAAATGATTTTTAAGAGTGTTTGGGGGAACAATAATTGATACTTAGCTAACACAAGTAGTTTCTTCAATGGAGCACACCACTCAGAATCATATTCATTATTAATTGAGTCATAATTACACATTCAAAAAGCCGGATCTATTTTATTCATTGCATAGCTGAAATGAAAGTTAGAGTTAATAAAAACAGAATTTACTGAGGCAGCACTAGCAGTTTAAAGTGTCTAGATGCATTACTGCATTTCCTTCACAAAATACTTAGCATTGTCCCCTTTTTACAGTTGAATAATTGAAAACCAATAAATTCAAGCAACTGATATGTCCCATTAATCTGAAAGGTGAGCTGTGACACCATATTGTTGTGATTTCAGAGCCATTTTTTAATGTTATGTTGCCTCCAAGGGTGGGGGAGCATATATAAAGTATAACAGAAAGGAAAATAAATATTTACTAGCTATTTAGATTGTCCTAGTATCATGCCAATCATTTATGTAAGTAGTTTTATTTAATCTCCACAAAAACTTAATACATTATCTGTACTATTTTATGGATGAGGAATTTTTATTTAAGAAACATTAATTTGACCAAGAGCACAGGCCAAAAAAAAATGTGGAAGAACCATTGTTGTAATTAAGTTCTTTTCCACTACAAATATTTTATCATACAGATCATGCAACCCTACCTCATATTTCTGTTTTAAGAAATATTGGTAAGATATCCTTTGGGTTATTTTGCATTTGAAAAAAGAAGGGGAACCAAACACATTCAACCAAGTGATAAAGATAAAGGCATCAAGGCACAGTAGCTGAAAATCATGGAACAGTATTTAGACAGTCTATATTTTATGTTTGGTGGAGTGTTGCTTCAAATTTCAAAATTCTTTAGTAGTATACTAGAGGAAATACATAAGAAAACCAGGTAAGATAAAATAAATAAATTTAGGGTATAATAACTAGTGTAGAATTGCAAGTGATCTCCATTCTCTGATGTCACAGTAGTTTATTTAAGTATTTCTGTATATGCAATAA